>LZPO01009004.1:8385-18926 GCA_001675575.1 Neotoma lepida | reverse complement strand
TCCTAAGTGTACTCACACTTAGCACAGAGACTTCAAAACAGCCTCTCACTCAGCTGGAAGCATCAATAACACTCACTTTATTTGTGTTGCGCCTATAAAAGGTATCAGTGAAACACACATACACAGCATCCAATATGGATATGAGCATGGAATGTATTTCCTGTTGTTCAGTTAGCATGAGAGTAGTCACAGAGAACTAAAGTAGGAGATGAAGTTCCCTAGGATGATTGACCCCCTCCACCTTTCCATCCTGTCAGACAGAGATGCCCTCTATGCTTATTCGCAAACATCAGTATTGTAATGATTCTAAGCAAGAAGCAAGTACATGTCACACAGAATTTCTGCCCTTAGATGCCTTAAAAGCTAGGCGAGAGACAAGGTATAAGGTCACATGATATGGAAAGCTGTGTCTCTGTATCTGGTCCCGTATCAGGCTAAGCACAACTAAGGATGTCTAANNGAATCCCCTGAGAAACCTTTAGAAATGTTACCAGCACAAAGAACAAACTATAAATCTGTTTTCATTGTGGTTGAGTGTCAAAAGGTAATAATGATGACTTGCATTGACATGTTATTAAATCTTCCAAAACACCCGATACTATAACTTATATCTATCTTCCTCCCATGAAGCAGACATTGCAAGCAAAATTATNCTTATCTTATGGACCAGGGGACTGAGATCCAGGGNAGGCAAGCACTTTGCCCGTGGCCATACAATGAGGGACACTATGTTAACACAATGGGCAGTCTCCTGATTCCTGGCTCTTTGGTGTTCCCACTACTAAACTCTTCTTTCCTATGACTATATATATATATATATATATATATATATATATCCAACATTTGTGAGTGTAACTAGGCTTCTAATAATGTGGGCCTGGGCTCTCACCAAGGCTGGATAAAGCAGAACTCTCTCAAGCTAGCAGACGAGAAAGATGCACTATATACAAGGGGAACCACTTGGAGCATGAACACCGAGGTCCATCTAGATTTCAAAGGAATTTGTTAATTCTCAGTACTGGTAGCTTCAGTCTATCTCTGGGGATGGTCTTCCTCCTCTCTGCTCTCAGTCTCCCTAGCCCCCAGCTGTTCATATTACAAATGGCCAAAGCTGGCTAATAACCACTGTCCCTGCATCTACAGGCTCTACTGAGCTAAAGCCTCCTCCCACAGACCTCTGCCTCTCCTAGCTCAGTTCTTGGGAGAAACAACCTTGGTCAAATCGTGCATGGTTAGAGGTTGGGCATGAGAATCCTAGCTGGCTTTACAGATGTGGTGAGTGGGCTTTGGAAATCACCCTCCTCTTTGTATGTTTATTGTTCAAAGTAAGCCAAATACTCCAAGTGACATGCTTATGATAGCAAGGCCTGTCACACCATGAAAGGCTGACTGGTGTCCTTCTGGTGGAGTGGCACCAATGTGAATTTAAGCACACACATCAGGAAGGGGAACAGAGAAAGAAAGAACTTATAGGCTTCAGCCTATCAGCCATCACTCTACTCAAAAAAGACTGAGTGAGCATGGGGTGGGCACACAGGGCTCTGCCACCACCTTTTTGTGTCCCCAAATAAGCATAATCAATGAATACTATTCAGCTNTTAAAAATGCAATCATGAAATTTGCAGAAAATGATGGCTTTATGAGTTGTGATACTGAGATCCAATCTCAGAAAGAGAAAAACCATGCTGTCCCTCTTATGTGGGTTCTAGCTTACAAAGTATACATGTTTATAAAGGAACAACTGAAATGCGGGCACTGTAACATTTAGAAAGGAGACTAAGGAGGGCTAACATCAGTTGATGAGGAAGGCTGGGGAAACACAGGCAAAGGACTCAAGTTGTGAAAGTGGAGCTAAAGCTGGTTGTTCTCATCTCCACGTCATCCCCCTTTCCCTCGTTTTTGTGGTCATTAAGTGCATTCAAATCTCATTGGCAGTGTGTGTAAGACCCTAATCAAATCTTCACGACTTCATAGTGGACTTTCTAACTGTACAGACGTTCACTGAGATGCAGAGTTTGGCGCAGGCTGTCATTCCTTTGGCAGGCCATCTTTGAATGCCCATTGAAGTTCTCTGGACCTCTTCAGTTCAAGTACAAGTTCGCCAGGGCTTCTTGCAGCATTTGCAGACTATAAGCAGCCTTGGGCCACACAGCAGCAACAATGGCCCTTCCTAGAACTTCCTTCTAAATGTTTGAAAGTCCAAATTGCTGCACTGCCCCCAAGAAAGCTCCAGTAGCCAGCCCTCCAGTGCTAAGGGCTCCAGGGTAAACAAATTAAAATACTCAGAGTAAGTATTTATTAACGATTTTTCTGAAATATCTTATATTCAGCTTGTGACCTTGCACTGGCAGTTGCACCTCCCTGCATCTGCCAGCCCATAGCTTTCCCCCATATTTCATTACTGATAATAGAACAGAGTGGCAGTGTGGCTTGAGTTGCAGGAACAGAAAATAAAACANCTGTCCTTCTGGATATAAGAGGAAGCATGCTCTCCTGCTCTCCAGGGGATTTATGATTCTCCTTAGGCAGCACATGCCAGATAAGCTGGTGACACCAAGAAACCGAGAGTACCATGTGGCCTGGCACAGTTTCTCCCTGAGCTTGGGTGATAATGGTACTCTACCATCATGATGCATTGATGTACCTTATGAAGGGGTTATGTTCAAACAGCAGGACAAGCTCTCCATGCTCACTCAGATGACTGCTATCCAAAAGACAGACAATAGTCAGCATCACAGGGACTCAGAGGATGGAAACATTTGCACATTGTTGGGGGGGAATGTAAAATGCTACTACTGTGGAGAATAGCTTATGATTAAAAAAAAAATCCAGAAGCACTGTAATATCAGCAATTCTGTTTCTAGGTTAGTACCTAATGGATTGGAAACAAGGATTAAAACAGAGATGAACACGGATGCTCTGATTAGTATTCACCTGAAAAAGGCTCAAATCATGAACAGACTTCTTCCCCCTAAAATTGTTTCCTGCTTCCCTTTTCTGGTTACAGCGACCAGAAAAGTTGCTAACATAGTCACACTGCGAAACTAACATAGTCACACTGCAAACTAACATAGTCACACTGCAAAACTAACATAGTCACACTGCAAACCAACATAGCCACACTGAAAACTAACATAGTCACACTGCAAACTAACATAGTCACACTGCAAACTAACATAGTCACACTGCAAACTAACATAGTCACATTGCAAAACTAACATAGTCACATTGCAAAAAAGTGTGGTTGGTGTAGCCAGGGGCCCAGGGTCACAGGCTGCTCTGCCATCCAATGGTCCTTCTATCATTGAATCGTTTTGTGTTGACGTTTGTAGAGTTATTGCTTTAAACTTGTAGAGGCTTCAAGCAGTTAGGAAGGTGCACTCAAAATCGTAGAAAAGCATCATTTCCTGAAAAGCCTGTTTTACCGGAAGAAGGCTAGAGATGGCAGCAGAGAGCAGGAACTGAAGGTGCTTGTGCTAGCAAAGTTACATACATTTGGTGATGTTCAGGAAAGCTGCTTGTAATTCTTGCTGTGAGCTCCAAGAGACACTCTCAGTCCTTCCAATACAGCTCATTTCTACCTTCTGCGGAGAGCTAAGTGCTAAGTGTGACTCCTAAACCCAGGGCTGATGTATTACTTCAAAATACCACGTTGTTTCCTTTTGTGACTTAAATGAAGGTCCTAAATGGAAAGTTCAGGAAGGTTCCAATTCTAGCTAAGTATTTTGTATTGTATATGTGTGATTTTCATATGTCTTCTTGACCCTAAAACTCTAGTACATGGCAATAGCATAAGAGTAAACACTAACTTTTGTGTGACTATAATAACAATAGTGACATCATAGACACTTCAATGCAATATGCAAAAATACGAAAGGTAGGGTGGTTAAGTAAATTTTATCAATTTGAAATTATCTGATAGAATCAATTCCAGTGGAGAACTGATATTTTTTGGCTTGGGACTATTTTCCAGTTGAATTATTTGTCATCTTATGAACTCAGAAAACATTTTCTGCCAGGCTAATGAATGTAAAACCACCTGAAAACACANCAGGCTACACTTCTTTCTTAGACAACATTTATAAAAAGATATTTCAAAACTCTTCTCTCATATATTACATCCTCACCACAGTTCCCCTTCCCTCCCTTCCCCAAGTCTCACCCCCGCTTCTCCCAGATCCATACCCCCTCCATCTCTCCTCAAAAAAGAGTAGCTCTCCCAGGGACATCAATCAAACAGAGCACAGCATGCTACAATAAGACCAGGTATATACCATCACATCAAGGCTGGACGAGGCAACCCAGTAGGAGGAAAAGGGTCCCATAAGTAGGCAAAAGAGTCAATGACCACCCTCGCCCACTGTTAGGAATCCCATAAGAACTCCAAGCATATATGCAGCACAAGAACACCGACATTTATGCAGAGGACCTAGTCAGACCCCTGCAGGCTCCCTGATCTCTGCAAGCCCCCATGAGTCCCAGTCAGTTGATTCTGTGTGGGCCGTACTCTCATGGCGTCCCTGGCCCCTCTGGGTCCTCTGACCCTTTCTCCCCATCCTCTGCAGGACTCCCGGAGCTCCATCTAATGTTTGGCTGTGGGTCTGCATTTGCTCCTGTCAGTTGCTGGATGAAATCTCTCTGGTCTCTTTGATGAGGATTCTGTTAGGCTCCAGCGCCGGAACACTCTGCAAAGAAGACAAACTATAGGTCGAAGATTTTGTGGCTGGATTGGTGCCCAATCCCTCTTAAGACCTTGCCTGGTTACAGAAGATGGTGGGTTCAGGCTCCATGTCTAGTAATCCCCCATTACTAGGAATCTTTGCTAGGGTTATTCTTATAGATTCGAGTTTCCTTTGCATTAGATTTCCACCTTGCCCCTGAAATGCTCCCCAATTCTCCTGAAATGCTCCCCAATTCCAGCATTTTTTCCCAGTAGCACCCCCCCTGGCCCTGCAAATTGATTCCTCCTGTTCCCAATTCCAGCGTCCCCAGTTCACCCNTTCCCAGGGAGAAATCCTTCCTTGTTACCTAGCCTCTCTGGATCTGTGGACCATAGCATNGTTATCTTTTACTCTACAGCTAATATCTATCAATGAGTGAATACATACCATGTTTGTCTTTCTGGATCTGGGTTAACTCCCTCAGGATATTTTTTTTTCAAGTTCCTTCCACTTGCCTGCACATTTCATAATGTCATTGCTTTTTAACAGCTGAATAATACCCCACTGCTGTTTGAATAAAGTCCTACGTTAGTTATTTTAATGGAAGAAAAGCAGCCTGCCATTAGCAGCCCAGTATTCTCAACTGTCATNATTTTCTTATAACTTGGAAAGCAGTTAACACATTTTAAAACAAAACTCANTTTAATATGTTAGAAGAAAGTTGACACATAAATATGCTAACTTCAAAGAATTCCTACTTGTAGACCAGGTGAGTTATTGAGGTGCTGTATGTGTTGAGTCCATGTTAGCATTTACAGAATTTGATAGTAGTATTAGTATTCTAGATTAAAATCTCATGNCCAGCCCTTTGCAATTTACCTAATATGAAAATTAATGAGAGGAAAAGTTTGTTTATTCCTAACTGCTCTGCACATATTGTTTGAGTCTCAAAATCAGTCGNTGAAGTACATTTATCATTATATCCCTTTATAGATGAGGAGAGTTCAGCTGAGGGGAGATCTTACCTTTATTGCCAATATCTATTAACCACAAGGTACAAACACTTTGACTCAATAATTCCATGTCTGGCACATTTTCCTGCATCCTTATTTGAAAAAATATAAAATTACTAATGCACCAGAGCATTCACTTCATCACTGTTGGCANAAAATATTGTCAGTGGCAATTGTGTCCTTAGTTAAATTATAGGCAGTTAAATCAAAAATANAACACAGGTGGAATAAATAAAAATAATAAGAGGACTGCTATATGCAGACAGAGAAAAGTCTTCAAGATAAATGTTTAAGTGACAAAGTTAGATGCAGTATGATGTTTGCAAAATGTCATCCTTTGTGTAAACTAAGAGTGNCTGACTTTTGTCTTGNATTTCATAAGATAAATCTAGAATACACATAAGACACCAAGGACAGTGATTTGTGAGTGATTTGTGGGCAGTTGGCCATGAACTACACAGATACAGAGCAAAGCAAAGAGAAGGATANTTCCCTGTTTAGAAGTCTATAATGGGTTTGCTGGGGCTTGATTCACAGNGATGCTGTAAGAGTTGCATGAAGGAGGAAGGAGGGGGGATGGTTTGAGTCCAGACTGACAGACAGGGGAAGCAGACAGAAACCCACAGAATCTCACAGCCAGTGACCATCCCTCCCGGGCTTCAAACCCCAGTAGCCTGTTCTTCGGTCTGGCTTGCAAGTTCTTCCCNGTCCTGACTATAAGCCTCCACAATCATNCCACAGCAGAACTGTNAAAGAACAGACAGCCTGAAAACCATTTTCCCACAATGGCATGGACGTTAAGGCTGCAGACACTGCTTCCCTTCTACTACACCACAGCCCAGAGCAGAGGCTGCAGCTGTACCTGAGAATTTGACTTTGTGCCTAATTCAATTTTATTTTCCCATAGTCTATTTTTTTAAATTAATTATAAAATAAGCAGTACATTTCTCAGAGGAGACATTCATTCCCTTTAGCTACTGAGATGAATTACCTGAAGTCCAGTGGCAATACCAGCATACCTTCATTATCTGTCAGCTCTGGAGTTCAAGGCAGGGATCCATCCTTTCAGGAGACTCCAAAGAAGAATGTTTGCCATCCNTTTCCTTTCNTAGTTTGCCTGCGTCNCTTTCATCTGCAAGCCAGCAAGGTCACATCAAGACACCAGGTCATTCTCAGGTCACATTGGCCTATTCCCATTTTCTATTTTCTTTGATAGTTTCTGTTTCTTTGATTATTATTGTTATATACATATACATATATGTGTATATACATATAAATACATATACATATATACATATATATATATACACACATCCTATTGGGTCTGTTTTTGTTATTTGTGTGTATTTAGTTTCAAGACTAACCACTCTGCATTGGGCGATCAATAGTGGGCCTCATCCCAGGGAAAAGCTAATTCTCCTCTCCCAGCAGAAATTTATTCCCTAAAGTTCTTTGTCAAGGGGTGGAACCCAAAGCTGCTAGCTCTGTGTGGGGCCTGGAACGGGAGAAGGCTCTTCAATAGGTCCAGGCTGCTGTGCAGGCTGCTCTACCACTTTGACCATATGATCCCACAGACTTGATGGTACTTGAGATTCAGTGGCAGATAGGGATGCTGTTTGGAGCCTTTGGCAGACCCCTCTAGGTGAATCACCGAGGAGACCTTTGAGATTTTGGAGCAAGATTCTACCATAATCTATAGATGACTATTATCCCTTTGAGAGACATCTCTGTGCCCGCTTGCTCATGTGCTCGCTTGCTCGTTCTCTTGTTCATAAGTTCATTCCTTCACTTGCATTAATGCCTATTTCTTTGGGATCCCATCATACACTGAAGAACAGCAGAGACATCCAGCCTCCTGGACTGAATACTACTGGACTCTTGGACTTTCTATTGGTAGACATCCATCATTGGACTAGCTGAACCACAGCCTGTAAGCCATTCTAATAAATCCTAGGGAAAGTGGTGTGTGTGCGTGTGTATATNTGTGTGTGCGTGTGATAGATAGACATATACAGAGATATGAATATAGATATAGATAGATATATTCCTCTAGAGCAATGGTTCTCAACCTGTGGGGTTGAAACTCCTTTAGAGGGGTCAAATGACCCTTTCATAGGGTTGCCTAAAACTATTGGGAAACACAGATATTTACATTATGATTCATAACAGTAGCAAAATTACAGTTATGAAGTAGCAATAAAAATAATTTAATGGTTGGGGGTCACCACAACATGAGGAACTGTATTAAAGGGTCCAAGCATTAGGACGGTTGAGAACCACTGTCCTAGAGAATCCTGACTAATACAGACCCCATGAGATTTCCCCTTCCACATTAACACGTCTGTGGACACTGCCATCGTTCCCGTCTGGTCTATGCATCCATTCCTAGGAGAGACTGCTTCACATCAGACTTCCTGGTATTCTGGCTCTTATAATCTTTCCACTCCCTGATGTTCCCTGAGCCAGAGATGCAGGAGCTGTGATATAGAGGTATATGTCCCACGATCTGTTGATCTCTGCATTGTGTCTAGTTGTGTCTTTCTGTGATGGTCTCCATTTGCTATAAAGAGGGCCTTTTTTGATGAGGAGTGATAGCTACACTTATCCAGGAAAAGTGGCTTTCATACCTATTTCCATTTATTTACCCTTCTCTGCCTTTTTCTTCTGTTTCCTCTTCCATTGTGTGTGTGTGTGTGTTTGTGCGTATGTGTGTGTATGCACTTGCCCATGTGTGGAGGCCAGTGATTCATGTTGGGTATCTTCCTTGGTAGCTTTCCATTTTAATTTTTGAGACTGGGTCTCTCACTGAACTTGGACCTCTTCTTTTCTGCTAACACAGGCAGGGCACTGAGCCTACGGGATCCACGGTCTTTGTCTCCCAGTATTGGGGTTATAGGCATAGGCCTACAGGTCCAGCTTTTGTATGGGTGCTGAGGCTGAACTCAGGTCCTCAAGCTTGTGTGGCTCTGTACCCAATGAGCCATCACCCCAGCACTCCGTCATCCATATTTAAGGGTCCTGTGACCTCACTGAGCCCTTCCAGATAATTCTGGATAGCAGCCTTGTTGAAAATCAGCTGATCAGCAAATTCACCCCCACCTGCAACCTCAATTCCTCACATGAGGTGACATATGCACAGGCTTTCATGATTATGATCGGGGTATCCTGAGGCATTAGTCTGCTTATCACAGTGCTGTATGAAACTTGAAGCACATCTGTGTTGAATGATGTGTTCTGTAGAGTGTTATTATCTTGAGTTACTGATGGGTAATACATAAAATAAACCAAGTGTTCTCTTGTCAAATAACTTTGAAGAACTGGTTTAGACCAAACCCAGGTTTCTTTCCTGTAGAATTTCAAAATGTCTTCAATGTTAGTATGCATGGTGAATTGCCAAAGGCAGGCTTCCTGAACAGATGTGACTCAATGATCTCCTGACCACCGTCTCTCAACACTGTTTCTTTCTGGAACTTGGAGAATAACGCCTTTTTTTTTTCCTTTCTCTTTTTGGATTTTTTTGAAGTTTTATTATTTCAACACAGGGGTGCATTCCCTTTGTGAAAATGGTGGATTTTGCTGGAATCTTTAATTCTAGCTTATTGTTTTCAAGTAGGATTTTCATTTATTTCTGACCAATTTTTGAAAAGAATTTAAAAGAATTTCCATTTTCCATATTCTAACACTATTGNAGTAATGGGGGTGTCAGCTGCCCCCAAGTATTTAAAAAACCTCATGAAACTAGTCATCCCTGGTATATCTTTACATTTTTTAGTTACATTTTCTTATATAAAATTTTAAAAATTAATGTTCTTCCTTTATAGAGCACTTTTATGTTTACAGAGAAGCTAAGAAGAAAGAGTAGAGTTCTCTTCAGCCCCCACTGTCTACTCCTGTCCAGACAGGTCCCTGAATGTACAAATCTTGCATCACTGTGGTATTTCTGCTAGCATGTTTGCATCTTGCATCACTGTGCTATTTTTGTTGGCATTGATGAGCCACTACTGACCCATTATTATTAACTGGGTTTGATTGTTCATATTAGAGTTTGGTCCTGAGTGGCACATTTGATGGACTTGACAAATACGTGGTGAAATGTATCCATCATTACAAGTTGTATGAAATAGATTCACTCTCTAAAACCTAGCGTCATCTGGCTATCCCTTCTTAACACTCTCCCTTCAGCCTCAGCTACCAGAAAATACCGATCTCTTTACTCGTTTTTCCAAAACAGTCTAGAGTTGAGTCATACAATACNCAACCTTCATGGACTTGCTTCCTGTCATGTAGACATGTAACGTGACTCGTGTGTGTCTTTCCATGCTTTGGGAACCCTTTGTTTCATTCTTAAGCAGTAACANCATTCCACAGAGTGGGAGCATTTGCTTCAGCACTCCCTTAGTGAAGGGTATCTCTGGTGCTTCCATGTTTTAACAGTTATCAATAAGTCTGTATAAAGACTGTAAATATATACAATTTCTATGTGATCACACATTTTGACTCACTTGAAAACTATCAAGATCAAATGCAGATCACACGATAAGACTGTGCTTTCTTTAGTAAGGAACAGCTCATGTGCCGGACTTCCAGAGTGTTCCTATTGTGTGCTTCCTGCCCAGAATGAAGTGTAGTTCTTGATGCTCCACATACTCAGCAGCATTTGGTGCTATCAAGTTTTAGATTTTAGCCATTCTAATCGGTGTGCTGTGACATCTTATTGCTGTGGTGTTCAGAATCTCTGGGTGCTTATTTGGCACCTGCATATCATCTTTGGTGACGTGTTTGGTCAGATCTTTTTCCCACTTCTTCCTTCCTTCCTTCCTTCCTTCCTTCCTTCCTTCCTTCCTTCCTTCCTTCCTTCCTTCCTTCC
>LZPO01009002.1:0-17707 GCA_001675575.1 Neotoma lepida | reverse complement strand
TGGGTTGAGGGGCAAGGCTGGGTTGCGGGAGGAGGGAGGACAGAGGAGAGGGGGTTCTGTGGTTGGTATGTATAATAAGAAAATATTTTAATAAAAAAATACAAAAAAATAATAATCAATAATCTCCTCCCTTCCCCTCTGTCCCTCTTTCTGACCCTTACCCCTCTCCTCTCCATAAGTCATACATCACAACTACAATTTCCAAAGACTAAATGCACTTTATAAATTCAATGATGCTCTAAGACAGGAGGAAAAAATGTCATTTAAGAAAGCTGAACTAATTGACTGCCTAAATTAAAGAAATAATAATATTTGGATTTAGGATAACATAAGCACTTAAAAGTATAAATAGAAAAATAAAGTAATAGATTAATGAATTGAATCCATTAATAAGCATAGAATATCATATTTAAAACTCTTTCATGCTACATATTAATTAGGTATGATTAGATATAGTGACAAGGAAATGTCTTCCACTATAGACTCTCATGCCTATTGGTTGTTACCAAGAGGAGGCAGCCAAAGCCTTGCAGGACCATATGAAATGTCAGGCTCAGCTGGAAGCCAGTGGGAGAAACGAACATATGGGTAAGAATTTAAAGTATGGTGTGGAGTTCTGTGAGAAACAAAAGAAGAGTCCAACCGAACAGGCCAAAGTTAACCAGTAAGGATAATTTCAGTGAGCCTCAGCTCTGGCCTCAATTGCCTCCTACCTGGCCATAGAGTGGACACAGCAGAGAAATGGTGTCCCAGAGTGTCCTGATTTCCTGGATATGCTGGGGATCATTATTTTACATACAAGATGTGGTGAAATGTTACAACCTTTGGGAAGTAGCTCACTCCGTGTAGACAGCTGCTTTTAATGTTCACAAGGTCCCCAAATGTCAAGTTAAAGAAAAATACATAGGGTAATACAGATAANTGATACCTATATTTTTCCATCAATATCTGTTTTGAAGGGTGAGGACATCCCAACAGACATTAGTGTGATTGTAGTAAGCACCTCCACAGGCAGTCCTGGAAAGCCTGATGCCCATGGTGCTCACAGACTGAGAAGGGAGATTGGTCTGTCAATAAACATGCAAGTCAAGAGTATTTATATCCAACTGGGCTGAAAGCGTCTTCTTTAGCTGACTTGCTATTGAATAATTCAGCCATAAAAATGATCTTATTTTTTGAATAATAGATTTTGAATTTGATATATCAACTTAAAACTGAAATAATCATAATAGAATCTTTTCAGTTTTCTAAACAAGGAACCAAAGCTTACTCCAACAACAAACACCCACTCTCAACCCTGATGTCTGTTAATATGAGACATGCATGAATATCCAGAGCCTATTCTCCAAGTGTAGACAAATTTGATCCCTTGTGGCTTCCTACCTGAATTTTCCTTTTCTTTTTCTTCTCTCNGTCTTTTTTTGTTGAAAAGAGATTCTTTTCTCGTACAAAATATACTGATTATGGTTTCCTCTCCTTCTACTCCTCCCAGTTCCTCCTTCCCATCTCCCCTGCCATTCAGATCCACTCCTTTTCTGTCCCTCATTAGAAACTGTCTCTTATACACATCTAGATGTGTATAAGAGACAGGATTATGGTTTCCTCTCCTTCTACTCCTCCCAGTTCCTCCCCACATCCCCTCCCCTTCAAATCCACTCCCTTTCTGTCTCTCATTAGAAAAGCAGGCTCATAAGAGATAGCAACCAAACTTGACAAAAGAAAATAGAGTAGGATGAGGCAAAATCTTTCATATCAACGTTGGAAATGGCAACAAAACAAGAGGAAAAGAGTCCCAAGAGAAGGCAAAAGAGTCAAAGAGCCATTCATTTTCATACTCATGGGTCCCATAAATATATTCAATTAATAGATGCAGAGGACCTGTTGTAGATACAAGCAATCACTGTGCTTGCCTCTTCAGTCTCTGAGCCCATGTGCACCTTGCTTAGTTGATTTAGAGGGCCTTGTTCTCCTGATGTTCTCCATCCTCTATGACTCTTAAAATTTTTTTGGCCTCCTCTTCTGCAGGATTCCCTGAGCTCTGAATGGGNGGGATTTGATAGAGACCTCCAATTAAGACTCCCTCTTCACATAATGTCTGGCCGTGGATCTGCTTCCATCTGCTGCTGAAGGAAGCCTCTCTGATGATGACTGGATGAAGCATGGATCTATGTGTATAGCTATGTGTATAAAATTAGGAATAATTTTATTGCTTTTTTTTTTGGGGGGGGGCAGTCATGTTTGGTTTTAGACTATGTCTCTGATCTATTTAGTCTCTGTTTCTTGGTTACCCAAGTACTGTTGGGTATGATTACCTTATCTTAGAATGGGCCTTTAGTCAAATCAGAAATTGATTGGCTACTCCTGCAAGTTCTATGCCATCATTGCTCTAGAATATTTTGCAGGTGAGATAGACTATAGGTAAAAGTTTCTGTGACTGGAATGGTGTCCATGGTTCTCTTCTTGTAGCCTGCAGAACACCATCCCATACCAAAGAGACTAGAATATAGGGGTAAAGGTTCNATGTAGGCATCAGCTCAACTTCTCCACATTTGATAACTTGTATGAATTTTGTCCTCAGCAATGGAGCCCCACTGAAAGTTTGCTGAGAGCAACCTTTTGTCCTGGCATCAGCCTGGGTTGGTTGAGAATTTCTAGGAATTCCTTGAACAACAATTAAATTGAGTGCAGCATATTCCATCCACTGGAACGCTTGCCTGGCTACAAGAGATGACCAGTTAGGCCCATGTCCCCCATTACTAGGAATCCTTATTGGGACTACCTTCGTAGATTACAGGAAGTTTCCAGTGCACTAGGTTTCCACTCTCTTAAAGTTCCAGCTGTCTCTACCTACATTGTCTCTACATCCTATCTCTCACAATCACCTGATCCCTCCTGCACTGGGCCCCACACACACACTGTCCACACTCAAAATCAATTCTATTTCCCCTTCCCAGGGAGATCCAAATGTTCCCCTAAACCTCTCCTCTTTACCTAACCTCTTGAGGTCTATGGCTTGTAGCTTGGTTATCATTTAATTAACAGCTAGTATCTGCATACAAGTGAATGCATATCATATTTGTCTTTCTTGGTCTGGGTTACCTCACCCAAGATGATTTTTTTCAAGTTCCAACCATTTGCCTGAAAATGGTGTCATTTTTAAAATAGGTAAGTAACACTCCATTGTGTAAATATATCACATTTTCTGTATCCATTCTTCAGCTGAGGGACATCTAGGTTGTTTTCAGTTTTTNACTATTATGAATAAAGCTGCTATGAGCATAGATGAGCAAGTGTCCCTGAGTTAAGGTGGAGCATCCTTTGGGTATATGCCCAAAAATGAGATAGCTGTGTCTTGAGGTAGATCAATTCTCAATTTTATGAGGAAAAGCCACATTGATTTCCATAGGGGCTGTTCAAGTTTTCATGCCCACCAGCAATGAAGTTTTCACCTTGCTCCACATCTTCACCAGCTTGAGCTGTCACTTGTGTTACTGATCTTAGCAATACTGACAGGTGTAAGATGGAATCTAAAAGTAGTTTTCATTTGCATTTCCCTGATAGAAAAAAATGTTGAGCATTTCTTTAACTGCTTCTTGGCCATTTGAGATTCTTCTATTGATAATTCTCTACTTATATCAGTACCCCATGTTTTAACTCAATTATTTGGTTTTTTGATATCCAGATTCTTGAGTCCTTTAAATATTTTAGAAATTAGTCCTCTATTTGACGGAGAGTTAGTACAAATTGTCTTCCATTCTACAGGCTGCAGCTTTGTCTGAATGAGGATGCCCCTTAACTTACAGAAGCTTTTCAATTTCATGAGGTCCACTTATTATTTATTGTTCTTTGTGCCTATAATATCAATGTTCTGTTCAGAAAATCACCTCCCATGCCAATGCATTCATGGCTATTACCTACTTTTTCTTTTATCAAGTTCAGTGTGTCTGGTTTTATGCTGAAGTCTTTGATCAACTTCNACTTCAGTCTGTGAATCATGATAAATATTGATTGATTTGCATTCTTCTAAATGCAGACATCACGTTTGATGAGCACCATACGTTGAAGATGCTGTCTTTTTTTTTCAGGGTGTATTTCTGGCTTCTTTATCAAAAATCAGATTTCCATGGTGTTTGGATTTATTTTTTGAGCTTCAATTTGATTCCATTGATCAATGTGACTGTTCCTGTGCCAATATTATGTGGTTTTTATTACAATAGCTCAGTAGTACAACTTGAGTACAACAGGGATGATGATACCTCCAGAAGTCCTTTCATTGTTCAGGATTGTTTAGCTACCTCATATTTTTGTTTGTTTGTTTGTTTTGTTTTGTTTTGTTTTTCCATGTGAAGTTGAGAATTATCCTTTCAAGGTCCGTGAAAATTATATAGGGCTTTTGCTTGGAATTGGATTGAATCTAAAGATTGCTTTTGTTCATTTGTACTATGATAATCCTACAAATCTATGAGCATGGGAGATATTTCCATCTTCTACTAGTCTTAAGTTTCTTTCTTTAAAGAATTGTAGTTTTATCATACAATTTATCATAGCTTTTACTTGATTGTTTAGAGTGACTCCAAGATATTTTATATTATTTGAGGCTATTTTGAAAGACAATATTTCCTTGATTTCTTTCTAAATATATTTGCTATTTATATATAGAAGGGCTACTGATTATTTTTTTAGTTAATCATATGTCAAGCCACTTTGCCAAAAGTGTTTATCGGCTATAGGAGTTCCCTGGTGGAATTTTTAGGGTAACGTGATGTTTTTCTGTTAGCTTGGTGGCTGCACATGGATCTACTGATATTTTAATTATCTTCTGCAGCTCCATAGCCCCACAGTCAGCACCTCACCAGGCTCTGTTGCAGACGAGGTAAAAACCTGCTATCTAGTTGAGTAGCAACTAGCTGATATTGTTTTGGGGCTGGAGACACCACAAGAGACATGTCTCTCTCCTCATCCCAGAACCAAAAAGAAACTCAAACTCTGGTCCCTGCTCTTTTTCTCCTGTCTGTGTTCTCTATCCAGATTGCTGGCTTCTCTATGACTAATTCTGGGCAGCTAGTTGCTAGTTCTGCCCACTGACTCAAGGTAAATTTTATTGACCATCACAATAGTATCACAGTATGATTACAATATTCCACAAAGGTCACTTATGTATACTATCATATCATCAGCAAAAAATTATACTTTGATTTGTTCCTTTCCAAATTGTATCCCCTTGATCTCCTTCAGTTATCATACTGCTCTAGCTAAAACTTCAAGTGCTGTATTGAATAGAAATGGAAAGAATGAACAACCTTGTATTGTTCCAGATTTTAGTGAAATTACTTTGAGATTTTCTCTAATTAGTTCAGTGTTGACTTTAGGCTTGCTGTAAACTGTCTTTATTATGTGTAGGTATGTGCCTTGTATCCCTCAATCTTTCCAGGAGTTTTATCATGAAGGACAGTTGTCAAAGGCTTTTTATGTGTCTAATGAGATTATCATGTACTGTTGTTGCTGTTTTTTTTCTTTTTAGTTTGTTTATGTGGTGGTTTATATTTATTGGTTTTCATATATTGAACCATGCATGCATCTCTGGGATAATGACTACTTGATTATGGTGGATGATCTTTCTGATGTGTTCTTAGCTTCATTTTGCAATTATTTTATTGAGTGTTTTGTATATATGATCATGAGGGAAATTGGTCTGTAATTCTCTCTCTTTGTTGAGAATTCATGTGGTTTAGGTATCAGAGTAACTGTGGCCTCAAAATGAATTAGACAATCTTCCTTCTGTTTCTATTTTGTGAAATAATTTGAAGAGTATTGGCATTAACTCTTCTTTGAAAGGCTAATGGAATATTGTGCTAAAACCATCTGGGCCTGGACTTTTTTTGGTTGGGAGACTTTTAATGATTGCTTCTATTTCACTGGGTAGTATAAGTCTATTTAAATTGTTTATCTGATCCTGATTGAACTTTTATAAGTGGTACCTATAGAGAAAATTGTCCATTTATTTTAGATTTTCCAATTTGGCAGAGTACAGGATTTTAAAGTTTATCTTTATGATTCTCCGGATTTCCTCAGTGTCTGTTGTTATGGCCCCCTTTTTGTTTCTGATTTTGTTAATTTGGATACTCTGTGTCTTTTAGTTAGTTTGAATAAGGGTTTGTCTATCATGTTGATTTTCTCAAAGAACCCATTCTTTCTTTCATTGATCCTCTTTATTGTTCTCTGTTTCTACTTCATTTTTTGCCATCTACTCTACTTGGGTGTACTTACTTCTTTTTCTTCTAGTTCTTTCAAGTGTGCTATTAAGCTGCTAGAATGAGATCTCTACAATTTTTTATGTGGGCATTTATTGCTATAAATTTCCTCTTGTCACATTTTCATTGTGGCTTATAAGTTTGAATATGTTGTGTATTCATTTTCACTGAATTCTAGAAAGTCATTTCTTTCTTTATATATGTCATGACTCAATTTTCATTCAGTAGGTAGTTTTTCAGTTTCCATGAGTTTGTAGGCTTTCTGTTATTTCTGTTATAGGTAGCTTAATCTATGGTGGTCTGATAGAATGCAGGAAACTATTTTAATTTTCTTGTATATGTTAAGACTTGCTTTGTGTCTGAATATATGTTCAGTTTTGGAGAACATTCCATGAGGTGCTGAAAAGGTATATTCTTTTGTGCTTGGGTGAAATGTTCTATAAATATCTGTTAGGTCCATGGGTTTATAATGGATGTTAGCTCCATTATTTACCTGTTTAGCTTTTGTCTGGATTATCTGTACATTGGTGAAAGTGGAATATTGAAGTCTCCAAATATTAGTGTATGATAGTCAAATTGGATTTAAGCTGTTGTGATGTTTCTTTTACAATACTGTGTGTCCCTGTATAGGTAGCATAGTTGTTAAGAATTGAAACATCATCTTGGTGGGTTTTTCCTTTGATTAGTATTAAGTGTCCTTTACCATGTCTTTTGATTAGTTTTGGTTTGAAATCTATTTTGTTCGATATTAGAATGGCTACACCACCTTGCTTCTTAGGCCCTTTTGCTTGGAATATATTTTTCCAACCCTTTACCCTGAGCTGATATCTATCCTTGATGTTTAGGTGTGTCTTGGATACAGTAGAAGAATAGATCTTGTTTTTGCACCCATTCTGGGAGTCTATGTCTTTTTATTGGGGAATTGAGACCATTGATATTGAGATACATCAATGGCCAATGATTATTGATTCCTGTTATTATTCTGTTGTTGTTGTTGGTTGTGGTGGTGGTGAATTGTGTGTGTGTATATGTGTGCGTGTGTGTGTGTATGAGAGAGAGAGAGAGAGAGAGAGAGAGAGAGAGAGAGAGAGAGAGAGAGAGAAAGAGAGAGAGGGTTTCTCTTCTTTGTTTTTTGCTGGTGTGAGATTATTTATTTCCTGTATTTTTATGGGTGTAATTAACCACCTAAAGCTGGAATTTTCTAGCTAGCAATTTCAGTAAAACTGTATTTGTAGATACTNTTTAAATTTGTCTTTATCATGGAATATATCATTCACTTGCTCCATCTATGGTAATTTAAAGTTTTACTGGGTGTAGTAGTCTAGGATGGCATTTGTGGTCTCTTAGAGTCTGCTAGGCCATTCTGGCTTTTAGAGTCACACTTGAAAAGTCAGATGTAATACTAGGAGGTCTGCCTTTATAAGTTACTTGGTCTTTTTCTCTTGAAGCTTTTAATATTCTTTCTTTGTTGCATGTGTTTAATGTTTTGATTATTATATATGAGGAAACTTTCTTTTCTGTTCTCATAAATTTGGTATTCTTCTTGTACCTTTATAAGCATCTCCATTATGTTGGGAAAATTTTCTTCTATGATTTCATTGAAAATACTTTCTAGAACTTCGAGCTGGGATTTTTCTCCTTTCTCTATTCCTATTCCCTTAGATTTGTTCTTTTCACAGTGTCCCAGATTTCCTGGATGTTTTATGACAACAATTTTTTTTTTTAGATTTAACATTTTCTTTGACCAAGCTATTCATTTCTTTTATTGTACCTTCAAAGCCGGAGATTTTCTCTTCCATCTCTTGGAGTCTCTTGATGAAACTTACCTCTGTAGTTCCTGTTCAAATTCCTAAATTTTTCATGTCCAGAATTCCCTCTGTTTGTGTTTCCTTTATTGCCTTTGTTTCATTTTCACATCTTGAACAATTTTATTCATTTTCTTCAACTGTTTGCTTGTATTTTCTTGGCTTTCATCAAATTATTTGTTTGTGTTCTGGAGGATTTCCCCTTTGCCTTTGTAGTCAGTTGCCTATCAGTCCACAAGGACAAAGGGGCAGAAGTGACAACAGAGATCCTTGTATGACCCATGAACATGATGGAGACAGCCCCCTGGGAGATAGACTTCGGTAATCAGCTCAACTTTATTCCGGAGTGAGGAATATATAGAATTGGGGAGCCTGGGGACAAACTCAATTTGCATTAAGTAGCAAGGTCCTATCCTAAGGCTTCTTATATGGCACAAGATCCTATAGCAAAGCTCCTAGCACAAGTCTTAGTTACCATATGTGCAGGAGGGGAGGCTTCTAGTTGGAATCTGTGCCAAGGATTGTACTAAAGATAAATCAGGCATCTGGTCTAGAGACAGCTTTCAGATAAGTCCAGGCAGAGAGCAACAAGTTTCGCTACTGTGGAGGAGGGAGTTCCATGTTGTTAAGCTTTGAAAAAGCTGCCAGATAGACTGCAACCTCTGACCAGCCAGCAAGGCCTCCCCAAAGTGCTTTGCTGGATTTCTTTAAGGGATTTATTCATTTCTTTTTTAAGGACCTCTGTCATCTTCATGTAGTGGGTTTTAAGGTCCTTTGCTTGTGCTTCAGCCATGGTCTCCTGTGGTAAGATAGCTCTGTTTTAGTGGAGATACACTGTGCTGGCTGTTACTAATAGTGTTCTTATGCTGGCATCTAGGTATCTGGGTTTGGGATGATTATAGGTCTAGGTGCTGATTTCTGGGTTTGTCTTTGTTGGATGGGTGTTTTTCTCCCTTGTTTTCTGTTTTGTCTCTGTGTTTTCAAAGAATGTGATGGCTATGTGTTGCCTCTTTTCCTGGGCTGCTCAGCTGGTGTATTCACAGGAAATGTCTGACCGTGTCGCAGACTGGGATACAACAATGAATGGGAGGAGCAAGTTTAGGTAAGGGTGGTCTATGGGATCCACCAGAGATGTGATCAAGGGAAGAGAGATTGCAGCTAGTAATACATTGCAGTGTTAGTGATGAGACTGAGGGACTGGGTCTAGGTGCACAGAGAGAGCCTTTGGAGAACGTTCTATCAATAAAAAACAGCTAACAATTAGTTATGATAATTATATTGTAAATTATTCAATGTAATATGATAATACAATTTATAATCAATTGCCACTTAAATAGAATTGAAAAAATTGAAGTGAAATACTTAATTGATATTTCAAAAAATATATATTTTTCAATAGATTTGGGTTTCAAATTTAAAAATATCCATTAACTTGAACTTTTTGCTTTTCAAATGTTGAAAAAGTTTATGTGTATGCAAATGAAAGATGAAATAGTTATCTCAANGTACTAGAGAATATAGCAAGTACTGTTGAACAAAATGATGTTACATTCTACATTTTCTTGTGCAGAACAATGCTTATATACCCATCAATAACTTGAAAAAGTCATATATTACATGTTGAGCTTGTAGGAAGTGAAGAGATAGCTGAGTGAGGCAGGGTAGGAAATTCTTCAATAAGCCCTCTTCAGTACTTCTTTAGCCTTAAACCTAGAAATGATATTTCTTATAATTTTTCTCCGTTTATAAATAACAGTTTATGACTACAAGTTATCTGGAAATGATGGAAGATTCCTGCACCTTGCATATAGAGATATTTTCTATACACTTCCTAATAGATCTTATTTATAACACTTTATAACATATTTACATGCAAAATTCTAAAAACATTCTTCTTGAAATCTATTTTAATTGTATTAAGTCTCACTTATTAATTTTTTCATATTTAAATTAGAAGACATAAATTATGATTTTCTCAGCCTTGTTTAAGACTGCTGTGATTGGACAAGGTCTATTTTCAAAATAGGTAACTGTTATGAAATGCTGCATTCTGATCCTGAGAAGACAGATGTTGTCAAAGCAAGGGATCTGTGTCATCATGATGATGCCTCTAAATGGCTCTTTACTTATGATAGACATGCTAAAATTTTCCACAATCAAAAAATAGAATGGAGATGTGGTGGTAAAGGTTACAATGAATTAGGATACTTGTGTTAAATTCCCAGACAATATATAAAACTGTATTAACAATATTGGTGGATGCTACTCAATAAAATCATGATACTTCTAAGCTCATTCTCAATATGCATTGCCCACAAGCTCAACATATTTGCTCATCTCAAAATCATCTTCTGGTCTTAGATTTATCATCATGCTTTTCACCATTGCCTTTTAAATCTTACTAGTGAGTGAGTGACTGAGTGGTTTCATATTAATGTCAGTAGCTCCATAATTTTGTCTAATTTAGATATTCCAAATGTTATTGAAATATTAAAAATATCTAAAATGATTATTCATATTATATCATCAAGGAAATTCAAGTTCAAGCATTAAGACGTCATTAGAATCATTAGAGAAGGTAGCACCCAGAACACTGACAACACCAAATCCTACTTCAGTTGGGGGAAAAGAATGCCCACTCATTCATGAGAGTGGGAGATAGTTCAAGAGAGTTTGACATCTTCTTATACACTAAAAACGACTCTTACTATTGAATCCAGGAATTTTGTCTCCAGTATTTACCAGAAGTAATTCAGTAATGTATACAAAAATAGGCTCATGGTTATAATTATTAGATTTATATATAATTACTGAACTTTGGAAGCAACTTGGGTGTAATCCAGTTAAAGAAGGAAAAAATTTTGCATCCATGCAATGTAGTGTTCTCAATACTAAAACAAGTGATCTGGTTGGAGGTGATAGCTCATTTGACAACATATTCTCTTAATAGCATTCTTAATAGGCATGAGGACCTGAGTTCCATGTCCCAGACTACACATTTTTTAAAAAAGTCTAGATGGTTTAATCTATTTACACATACATACTTATAGCATTATATGGACTGAACAGGTTATATTAGGAAATACATATGTGTGTAAATTTATGTATATGAATACNATGGTAATTAGTTAAAATGAGGTCATAAATGTGAAGGAGATTGGGAATGATAGAGAAGGCTTTGGAAGGAGGACAGAGAAGGGTGAAATGTTACAGTTGGATTAAAATCACAAAAATAATACAAAAAAAAGAAAGATAAAAAAAGGTCACGCACAATGACACATTCTTTTAATAACAGCACTGGAAATGTAAAGACAGGTGTGACAAAGGACACTGACTCTTTAAAAAAAAATCATAAGAGCCACAAATTTTTATTTTGCTTATTTTCCTCAATTCTATAAATTATATGAATAATTTATTTCCCTCAATTCTATAAACCCTTATGAACTACAAAAGAAGCATGATTGATAATTAATAAAATTAAACATCAAAGCTGCTTGGTTTTAGATCATTTTTGTCATTTATGATGAGTCCAAGTTTTCCTAATTCACAAACAACTCAGTTTTCTCCTAAGTGGGGTGTTAATGTATATAGCAGAGGTTTTAGGTCTCAGAAGACATTGGAGAAGCATTAGATTTCCAAGGTTACCATAGAGACTTTTCTTTCAGAGTGAATGGGTTTGCACAACTCAGAAGGTAGTAACTGATCTAATGAAGGACAATCACAATAATCATGTGATTCTTCACCTTCCTCAATGCTGTAGAGCCAATGGTTATCTACACTGATTATCTAAATCGGACTGGCCTGAGATTTCCCTGTGGCTACTTCCTACATTAGTGCAGTTTGGGGCAGAGAAGCAGTAATATCTGGTGAGGAGATCTAAAAAGGAATCGACCTGTACTGACAATGATGAAGAAATTCTCTCTTTACCCAGGCTGCTTTGCTGCATACATACATTGAAAATACCCCTAACATCATAATCTCTGTATATCATAGATTCCAAGACACAAGTATGTTACAATCATTTTAACTCAAAATACATCTTTGTGGTAGTTTTGAATATAAAGAGGAAAAACAATACTAGTTAGAATTGCAATTTTCTCATTTTCCTTTAAAAGAATAGACAACTATGAAGAAAAACAAGTCAAATGTAAAATATGGCATTAAATCTAATTACATAAGCACAGTATCTGTTCCTTCATTGAAAGATATGCACATGTTCAGTGAGATGTATGTGTGATGTATAGAAAAGACTGTTATATTTTCTAATCAAAAAATTAGCTTGTCTGCAGATATCCAGGAGTTTACTGTTACTCTTCTCTACTAAAAAAAATGTTTTGCATAATTGACACAGCTTAGGTAATAAGACAACTATGGCAAATATTGTTCAGTCCTGGAAATGTCAGCATGAATTAATGGGAGATCAAATTAAATAATTTGGCAAGGGTTGAAATTTCGCATTCCTCGTCCACGCTTGCAGTTACTCATTCTCACCTTCTTCAGAGAATTTGCTGCCATCAGTGACCCACTTAAATGTACTAAAACTCCTGGGCCATGGAGGATTTATTTTTTAACTCCAGGATTAAAAGGTTTATTATCATGTTCTCACCTTCTCATAACCATTAATCTAGTTCTTTTGAGGCCCTTCTCATACTATCACCCTTGGGAGTGTATCAACATCAAAGATTATTCATGGCTTTCCTGTTACTTTCTTCAAGAAGGTAGGAATGTGTCATCTTCTGAGAACTCCAGTACACTCTTGGTAAAGGCTATGATTCTGCCTACAACTGTACTGTGCAGAGATCACAATTACATTTTTACTAAAATATATCCCTCAGTGTAGACTATAATCCCTGCATTTCCTAACATATTAGTGAACTTGCTGTTATAATATTTCCTGACTACTTATGTAAGCATGTCATCAATAACTGAATAATAATTCATAGTGCCCATTTTAACTCAATATATTAGCTCATTATGCCACTTTCCTCAAACTGGAAAAGAAATCAGTGATATAACCAATATTTTATTAATAAAGTGGGTCATCCTAATGAATATCTACCCAAGTGCAGCTCTTGGTCACTAGAATTAGTTGCAAGAATCAAAGATAAATTTGAAGTAAAAGCTACAAGCATTAAAGAAATCATCCATATTCTAGCTTGTTTTATATTTATACTAGATGTTGATAACAATGAAAATTCATATTTTACATATTTTTTCTCATATCTGACAATAAATTTCTAGAAGGCTAATATTTGGGCTTTGTTTTACTGATATTTTTCAAATTTTTATCCTTAAAATTGATTGTTATTTAAATACTACAAACAGATAATACTTATACATGTCCCAAAAATGAATGAACCATCTTCAGCTACATTGTCAGTTTCCATGTAAGGTGTTATGCGCACTGCAGTGAATACAGTATGTTACTGTCCACATGGAGATGGCTGATGAGATAGTGTTACCAAAAGGAAGAGTGAAATCCAGGTAAGAAAGGAACAAACTTTGGAAGATTAATAAACACGAACTCTTAAAGGCCCAGTGAAGCTGATACTGATTTCTTTGAGGAAGAGAAATAGATGTCTACTTTTCCTTTTCTTAGGTACCTAAAATCCAATTAGGTCTAACACACCAGTCCTTAAATTTTTGTATTTTCATCAGGTAAATCATGTATGAAAGTTAGTATTTCAGTCCTAGAATTTGTTAACTATTTATTTAATGTGAAAATTGTGCAGGACCAACGAACCTAGAGTAAAAGGCTTTGTTCTCTTTTGACCTATTACCCTTTCTATGAAAAAAATATTTTAAGAGAATTTCTTGTGTCAAAGTTATTGTGAAATATCATATTAAAACCACGATGTCATAGGACATGAAAAAGTACAATGTTTTGTCAAAATGAAATGAATAGATAAACTTTCTTCTATGGTAAATATTGATTGAAATATTCAGCCATTAATTTATCTAGAAATTTTTTCCAACTTGGCTAACCAGGGCCAGTTGATATTCCTCAAAGCTGACTGTTGCAATATAGAGATTAAAGCCAAGTTTGAGTATCAAATCATCTTTAATAGTCTCAGATCATTTCAATCCTGGCTACCACAAATATATTATGATAGTTAATGTTCATTTGCAATTTCATTGGATGTAAAATCACCTACGGGGTTAATGAGGCACCCTTGTGGTATGTCTGTGTGATGCTCCCTGGGATTATTCACTGAAGAGAGTAGACCCACTATGGAGACTTGTGGCACAATCTCAGGACCTGAGTGTCCAGGCAGGGAAAAAAAAAAGGACCAAAAGAAGGAAAGTAGCTAAATGCTCATATTTCTATATTTTTCGGCTTTCTGGCCAACTATGACATGAACTGTTCCTCTGTCAGACCTTGTCTGACATGTTGGGCTCTGGAAACCTGTTCCTATAATGTCCTGTGACCTCCACAACATATAAAACTAACTAATACTGACATGCTATTTGAGCATTCAATCAACAATTCCATAATCTAACAACTCTGCATTCTATCTACTTTATNTAAAACTACAGATCAAAAGTTGAAGGTATTATCAGGCCCCTTTGTATTGAAGGTTTATTTATATACTTCTAATATTACCCTCCAATTTATTCCAATATTTTTATTTTTTTAATTTATTCTTTCTATAGTTAGAGAAAAACATTCTATTTTAAAATTTTAATTGGTTTTATGTTGCCAGGTTGGGAAAGTGTTTTTAAGCATTTTTGGCATGCTTTTGCTTATAATTTCAAATGAACTGTCAAAATGACAAGAATTTTGACAGCATTTTCATAAATACTAGTGAAACAAATTATATTTGATGTTTTGATTTTCATTTAGAGTTAATAATGCATGTTAAAGCTCATATATTATTTTTTAACTAATTCATGTTTGAATTGTTGTCTTTTCCACCAGTAATTCATTTGTACTCAACCTCTTTCTTTACTTTTAATGTATTTTCATGCATGATACAAGAAGTGATGATTTTGTTCCCTATGTAATTAACTGGGTTGCCATCACTAGAATTTCTCAGTGCTAAAGATTTTAGTTTACTCATGTTTTGTTTGCTTTAGACAGTCTCATGTAGTTTAGATTGACCTCCACCATGCTACATCACTAATCTTGTTCCTTGGGTTCCTGATTCCTTTATTTTAGTGTATGTGAGCAGTTAGCAGTCAATAACTAAATATTCGCTCTTCATGTTTACACGTTTGATTTCAAATTTTCATTAAGACATTCTAATGTATGATTATTTCATCAAATATTTTATATCATTGATTTTCTGCTCATAATCCTGGGGCATATTGTATTGTACTNCTATCTAGTCTAAGAATAAGATTTGCCATTGCACAATATCCTGTGATCTCACCATTAATTTCTCTTAGCATCCACATTTCAAGTGTAAAAGTTCAAAAACTCTGTCTTGTCAACTGGTTATTAAACAACCTTGGAGTGGGTTCTTCATGTCTTGGTTTCCCCATGACGGTGGCTCCTCAGAGATTGTTTATATCAATAAATTGGCTAATACTAAAAATTCACTTAAAATTATGTATATAAACATTAATATCTTATTTATAAGTCTAACTCAGTTATCTAATAATTTATTTCCCAGTTAACTTATCCAATCCAGCCTTAGTACTAATGTATTTGAGGAAACATTTTGCATTTTATCTATAGCTTAACAAATTATTTAAATAATGTCTTTTATTATTTTATATATAAAGTGACTCACTGATTCTTGTACTCTTATCTTTCAAATATTCGAGCACATACCATGCATAACTCCTAAAGTAACTAGTTCAAAGGCATTGCCTCAATAGATGACATGAGAATAATATTAGTGTAGCTCCACTAGCAGGTAGTGAGGTTGAAGATTTGAGCAATTTTATAGTTGCATGAAAGTCCTACCACTCTCTTATAAACTCTAGGACATAAGCCCAGTTCTCTGAGATTCTGGAATTTAATCTAGTGGCCACTATGAACTACTACCCTTCTTTAATATACAAGCTAGCATACTTCTGGTTTTCCTTGCCATAGTTATGCTTCATTCCTGTTGCCTCAATCTTATTTTTAATCATTCCCATGGTCAAGAAGAAAAACTTCAGCTTGAATGATAAATTATAAGTAGAGATATTCATAATGTTATTTATTAATGATATTTATAATGTGACAGAGGAACTTTCAAAGATATCTATAGTATACAAAAGGTGAACAATTTAATGTCATTTACCTATGCTTCCATGAGTTTGCAGCTTTAAATATTAAAGAAAAATGGTATATTGGTGACAGTAACAGATTTGTTAAAATGAGCAATTAGTTACTAATAATGCTAATTCTGCTGCAATGGAGTCAATTGGAGACAATGGACAAAGCTTTAACTGAACCAGTGCAACTTGCCAGATAATCAAAATCCTGCTCTTGTTACCTTAGCTTTGCTCAAGATGAAAATAGAATAATAAAATATTTAGTATTAATCCACAATCAAATCACTTGTTGAGGACGTAAATATATAATAGGAAGGAGAAAAGATGAATAGAATTAATGTAAAATGGAAATGAATGGCCAAGAGCTTTAATCATATCAGAATTCTACTTTTGAAAAAGTCCTAGAAATATAAATAATTCATGTATTTATCCCAGTCTTTCTTGAACAAATAAGATGGAATGTTTTTAGTGTTATATGTACTTCACAAATATGAAAAAGTGCATGAGCACAGAGAAGAAAATGTTCCTAGAAGAGAAAATACAGTGTCCTCATAGTTTTAGATTTTCTTTTTGTTTTGGTGTGTGTGTGTGTGTGTGTGTGTGTGTGTAGATACATGTGTGTAGACATTTGCTTGTACACGTGCATTCATATGGATGAGGAAGCTAAAGATAAACCTCAAGAATTGTTCCCCAGAAGCCAACTACCTTGTTTGATGAAACAGACTCTATCATTGGCCTGGAGCTTTGTAAATAGATTTAGGCTGAGTGAATGGCCATGAAACCCTAGAGAACTACTTGTTTCTGCCTCCTTAGCACCTGTCACCACACCCAACTATCAGTGTCAACAAAGTTTGTGCAAATTATTTTAAACATAGAATAAAGGAAAATATTGGGACTTTCAATCAATAACAACAATGGAAGTAGCAGATAATAATATTCTAGTGACCATTAAATATTTTAGAAACTTTATTGAATAAACTAAATAAATTTCCAACTTTATTAACTTTTTTTTGCATTTTTCGTACCTAGGTTCTTCTTCATATATGATTTACCTTAATCACAAATAGTTACTTTCTCAGTAAGGACTTCCACTTGTAAATTTTTAAATTGCTAATCCCTTACTTGACATATGAACACAGAAGTACACATATACATTACACTTGTGTGCACACACAGACACACAGTTCCTGGATCATTCTCTGCATTCACTTAGCATTTATTCCTGCCTGACATAGTTTATATTTCTTTTTTACTTTTCTGAGCAAACTATTATGGGAGGCTCATGAAAGCAGTGGTGTGAGTTTAATACTTCTACTATGAAAGAAATTAAAGGCTTTCTAGAACTGAATGAAAATGAAGGCACAACATATCCAAGCTTATGGAATATAATCAAGGTGGTTCTAAGAGACAAATTTATACCACTAAATGCCTATATAAAAAAAA
>LZPO01009001.1:0-12788 GCA_001675575.1 Neotoma lepida | reverse complement strand
CTTCTCCTCCCCTAGTTCGAATGTCCCGCCTAACCTTATTCTGCCTCACCATTGACCAAACAGCTTTATTTATCAACCAATCAGAGCAACACATTTTTAGAAAGACATTCCCATCAGGAAATGGTCTTAAATGATTATTTCAGATAGATTTTACTCTTAACACATTTGGAATTACAGGTACATTGAAACTTCTGCTGCAATCCACATCTGTATCCCTTGAATTCTTACATGGGTACTTATGTTTATTTCCTTATCATAGTTTCTAACAGATAAGGGCAGGTATTTTCTGTCTGTAAATAAAATTTAATTCTAGATCTCTTGCCTCTTTGCATAGGCAATGCTCCATACTGACAAAAAATGTTGAGAAATGAATGAAGATAAAAACAAATATGTAAAAGAATCCCTAATAATGAATTTGAATTTGGGGCTAGAATACCCACCTTTGTGGAGGAGATGGCTTGGTGGTTGAGTGCTCAATGTTCTTGTAGGGGACCCAAGTTCAGTTCCTAGCACCTGCATCAAGTACCTCACAACCACCTGTAACTCCAGTTCCAGGAGATTTGTAGAATCTTGGTCTTTGCAGGCACTTGTACATACAACATGCACTTAAACTGATTCAGGCACATATATGTTCACATCAATAAAAGTAAGTAGATAAATCTTTTAAAAGTAAATATCATCAGTATGTAAAATAAGATAAGATGATCAAAATAATAATTGTGTACATTTTGCAATTCAAATGGACTATTTAAAGAGAGCTTTCAATTGGAAATTAATTATTTTATAAAAAATATGAATTTAAGAATGTTTGGACGTTGGGTTTAGTGACAAACTGAACACAGGAGTAGAAACAATACTGGCTATTCAAATAAATCAATCAAAATTATAAAAATTGGAATGTATTCTTTAAAAACTGAACAAAAATCTAAGAACAGCTTGTAAGGGACAGAAAAGAAGATACATTTGTAAACAAAGAGTCTCAAAAGAAGCGAGAAATAAATTTTAAAAGCTAGATGATACAATTATTTTCAATGTTTAGAGAACTTATAAGATAAGAAAACTATACTTAGACAAATCACAGTAGAATTACTGAATAAAGTTTAGAGGAAAATTCATCTTTAAGACAGACATAAAGGACATCTTACATACAGGAGAACAACAANAACAGAAAGATGGTTGACATCTCATCAGAAACAATACAGCCCAGAGATAATNAAATGCCATCATCACAGTGATGAGTGAAGAAAAAAGAATAGCTGTCAGCTAGATTTCTATACCTAGTGAAAGTATCATTCAGAAGGAAAGACAAAAGGGAGACATTCTCAAACAAAAGCTGAGAGAATTTGTTGTCAGCAATCTCAAAATTCAATGAATGCCAGAAGAAATTCTAAAGAAAAAAAATTTGATGAAAGGAAATTATCAAAGATGGAAGCACAAATCCTCAAGAAAGAATGATGGGCACCCAGAAGATAAATATGCCATGAAAATCAGGTGTAAAACTACTACTGACTATTAAAAGCTGCAATAATTAATGTAGTGTATGATTCATACAATATGTAGATATGAAATAAATGACATCAATAGAAGAGAGCAGAAGAGGAAATGAATGATACTGCTATTGAAGGGTCTTATATTCAGAATAGTCCTTATGTAAGGAGTGTGAACCAAAATGAACTAGGAAGCACAGCTAGAATATTGTAAAAACAAAACAAAACTAAAAACCACAAATGACAGATTGATCCCAACCAGGAAAGACATAANAAATAAAATGAGATTTGTGAACAGATAACATTCACTGAAACCTAACTCTAGAAGCTAAATACTGTAATTAAAAAACAGATTCAGTGATGACAAATACATGCCTATTAAATGAATACATACAAGGCACACATGCACACGTATATGTGTGTATAGGTATATATATATATATACTTTCTAGAATTGACAAAGTTTAGTTAAAGTATGCAAGTGTTTGGAAAACAAAAGAATTGAAAAATACCATTTAAGTACTGGTTAAAACAAAAAGCCAAGGTTCATTATTAATGGGAGAAAATATAATCCCCAACACAAATTGTTACTAGAATTTAAAATATTCAATAATAATAAAAGGTCACTCTAGCAATATTTAATAGCATAACTTATTTATAGCAAGATGGCATCTGACATGGTCAGTCTAAAATGGTTTATATTTCTCTATCTTACCATTAACCAAAAACAAAATTTATAAATTATAGTGCACAATAGTAGATTAAAGAATTGCAAATACTAGAAATAAATATAATAAAGACTGGGAAAAATCAAACAGAAAAAATTTTAAGAAAAATCTACAGATATATTTATTTTGTAATTTTTCTTTCTTCCAACATAATATTTTTATTAATTATTTGGGAATTTCATACAGTACACCTTGATCATACTCCCATTTCTCTTTCATATCTACTCTCCCACCTTTGCCTCCCCCCCCAAAAAAATAATAAAAACAAAGTCCAACTTGTGATGCATATACTCATTTGAGCATGGTCAAACTCCCAGTGGCCACCTCTTAAAGAAAACTGAGTTATGTGTGTCTATGTCATCCTGTCATCTGTCCTTGTCCCTGTCCCCCACTCACCAACCCACCAGAAGCCAGCAACTGTGATGAACTATGCTTCAGCATCTTTATCATAATTTTTCAGGATTCTCTTCAATAGCTTCTTGTCTGCACTGTTTTCTTTCTATTTTTTTCTCCTTTTTGGGGAGGTGGGATGGGGTGATGGGTTCTCACAGAAGCCTTCAATGTCTTTCATTCTCAATTGTGAGTCTATAATTATCTACACCACTGCAAAAAATGCTTCATTTCCCACAGTACTGGGCAGTATCACAGACCACAGACATCCTCGAGGCCTCCAGCAGCTGGATGGAATATGGGTCTCAACATGACTTCCAGTATAAGCACAGACTTTAGACATCAACACGGCCTCAGGTGACAGCCCAGTCCTTAAAGGTATTTCAAGGAAGCTTAATCCAGAAAATGAATTGTTCTTCATCTTAGAAATATTGTTGTTGCTCAGAGTCAGAGTGATAAGGTGGTTGAGCAGAGAGAAGCTGCAAACCTCCCTGCCCTTGGCTCTGAAACAAGTATGGGTATTTAATGCCTCCCAGGTAGCTAACTCTCTATTCTATTTTCAACACACACACATACACACACACACACACACACACACACACACACATGCTTTATCCTTTCATGTATAGACTCCTATTAGATATCTTCCTCTTTCATTACAATTTTTCTATTCTCAAGGACTATACAAATATCTGCATATATACATACATGCATATGTTTCTGTGTGTGTATATGAATACATTTAAATCTCAAATCCAGATATGAAAAAATTGATATTTATCTTTCTCTATCTGAGTTATTTCACTTAACACAAAGATCTATACTTCCATCCATTTCCCTGTATATGACACTCAATTCATTATAAATCCTTCTAAATATAGGAAACAATTATCTGTGTGCTTTAAAAGAATAAACTGTATCATATCAGAATTCTATCATATTAAGAGCATTTACCATCCAAGAGAGGGTGCAGTGTAAGTGTCTTCCTTGATGCTGAAACCTAAACCTTCTCTTATTCTCAGCATCTTTGAAGCTATATGCTTCACTCTAAACGCATAGCTCTTCACTCTAAAGTGAGGGTTCTTTGATTAAGGCTGAGAGTAGCTATTGTTTATGGATAAAAGCATACAAATTTAGAAGGCAGTTTGATGCTACATCAATGTGGTTANCCCAGTCGGGCATTTGACCTTCTGAGGCATGGAGTATGAACTGATGTTATAGAAACAGACATGGGTTCTATCCTGTGGAACAGGCCTTGAATCCAATCAGAGGACAGNTAGTTACCTCACCAACTGTTGTACCGCTGTTTTACAGGGCACAGCTGGCAGGTTGGTTGTTTGTTTTACAAGTTTCACATCCAGATAAAAATAATGATCCTGACCACCTCCTGCAGTGGTATCCCCACACCTGGATGGAGAAATTTCATTGATTACTCCACTGCTTCTTATGAGCATCATTATCTGCTCATGCAGAGCAACTCCATTCAATCTCTCTTTTGTAGTCTTCATTTGGATTATGAGTAGATTTTCCTATGCCTTTTTAATTTTTAAACATTTAACTAGTGTTTTTAGAATTTTATATGTATTTTGATCAAATTCACATACACCTCAACTCATCCCCGGACTACCAACTTCTCTACACATACAACATTGTCTTTAAAAACAAACAAACAAAAAACCCTCCAAACAAACAAACAAACAAAAACTAGTTTTTGCTGCCCTAATATTCTTGCATGTGTGGTTTATCTCTGAGTATGGTTAACTTAATCAAGGGTTACACATTATTAAAAACTGACTTTGCCCCTCCCAACAATTAAAAATTACCAGTAATTCTTTGACCAGTAGAGGAACTTCATGCAAAATTCCCCTCTCCATGCTGAGATGTGGTCTGGCCCTTTGATCTGTCTGTCCATAAGCTCTTGGCCTCAGAATGATCTCAGATAATTGGAACAAAACTTAAATAGGTTCAGAAAGTGGTTTGTTACTCTATAATGTTTGTACCACTATTGTACCAGTGGACATGTATTGCCAGACAATCTTCCTTGTCACTTGTAGGATTCACAGATGGGTAAATTGGCTGATTGCTTTTCTACTCCAGTAGAGTACATGGTGTCTTCGAACATATGAAAGCTATCCAATATGGATGGAGCTTCCAGATCAGTAGCATCTTGCATTTTCTATTTTCATTGACTCAAGTATATGGTGTCTTCAGCAACAGGGTCATAATGTTAAGTTCTGGATTACCAAAAGCAGTGACAGTAGCCTACAATGTTTGGGGGGGGGAGCGAGGGGTAAGAAACAGTTTTTATAGAAACTTACTGGTCAACAAAAAGAAGGTTAAACTATTCCTGAGTAGTAGTAGTGTATTTGTTGTAGTAGCTGATTTGTTGTCCTATTGCAAGGTAGCACCATTATATGTATATGTATGTGGGCTGTGTATGTAAAGCTTCTATAGTAGTAGGTTTCCATGAGACTTTATGTTGTAGAATATTATTTTAAGGTGTGTTACTTTTGTTTATGTTGGATTTGTTTAACTCTGTGAAGCTGTGTTACTTTGCTTGTNTAAAACACATGATGGTCTAATAAAGAACTATTGAACGGCCAATAGCAAGGCAGGAGAAATGATAGNTGGGGCTGGCAGGCAGAGAGAATATAGAAATCTGGGAGGAGAGAAGGAGTGAGAGAAGGAAGAGGACATGAGGGGCAAGGCACCCAGCTACACACTAAGCCACAGAGTAAGAGTAAGATATACAAAAGTAAGAGAACAGGAAAAGCCCAGAGACAAAAGGTAGACAGGATAATTTAAGTTAGGGAAATCTGGCAAGAAACAAGTCAAGCTAAGGCCAGACATTTGTAAGTAAGAATAAGCCTCTGTGTGTGATTTATTTGGGAGCTGGATAGCCAGGCCCCCAAAAGAGAAGAAACAAATAACAACATTTTGGCTTATCAATGTGGTGCTCAAATTTCCACAGGGCCTGAGAAAGCTTGAAAAGAAATGGATACAGCTCCTTTAAGAGCCTCTACAGGACAGTTTCTGCCAGTGAGCCCTTGAACAGCTAGTATGTTAAGTAGAAACAAAAATCTAAGTAAAAACACCTGCCCCATTGCAAGCATTGGCATTCTAGAGTTCTAGGAAGGTCGAATCCAGGTCCTAGTCAGAAAAATCTCTGACTGGTTGCAAGTTTCACACTTGGTTTTCAAGACTCAAGAAGTGGGCAGAGTCATCTGAGAGCTTCATGTGGAAGATCCAGGTGTAGTTTAGGATTTTAAAGGTTTGCTCACATGGTCAAAAAAGGCTGAAGATATGCAATAAAAGAGGTTCAGAAGGAAAAACCTTTAAACAGGTTCCAGTGGGTTTCAAATGTACATAGGCTTAAGAAAAGAAAAAGGACATAGTCATAGAAAGAAATGAATAGTTTAAAATTATAATAAAGTCTTTAAAGAGAGAGTAAAAATGATATAAAAGAGAAAAGTCAAGTGGACATGAGAAATACACAGGGAGTCTGGATCCTATATGTTATTGTGTTGATTTTAAATTTTTTGACTGTTGAAAAGCCAAGATGATATAAAAGAGAAAAGTCAAGTGGACATGAGAAATACACAGGGAATCTGGATCCTGTATGTTATTGTGTTGATTTTAAATTTTTTGACTGTTGAAAAGCAAAGGACAGCTGCAAAGAGACCTGGAATTGAAAGAGGGACTGTTGAAATAAATCAGCCTATATACTTTAGGAATGCCTTAACTTTTAAAAAGTCAAAAATTATATTTGTCCAGTGGAAATCAAAACTGCTTTGGAGTTTTGTTCCCACAGGAGATGAAAGGCTGTGGATTCCTTCAGCGTTAATATGGATCAGGTTTGATCAGGCTGTTCTGCCCAGATTAGGACCCCCAAGGNGACCACCAGAGACCGAGAGTGTCCAGAATGCAACAGCAAGGTTTGTTCTTAATGTGCAGTACAAGTCGACAGGGAGCTCTCATCTGTAGTGCCTGATGCAGCAGGCAGGGAGGAGAGTTCCTCTTTTTCTCTTGAGCTTAGCTTTTAAAGGCAAAAACCACAAACTTCTCAAAGGGGAGGGGGTTGGTACGGGTTCATTATTGATTAACCTATCTTTGATTAGTCTTAGGAATTTTTACGGTTCCTGAGTCATATCATCCTCCAGTTTGACCTGTTGTTTGTCACAAGACCTTTTTTTTTTGACTATCTCCAGCATTGGGACATTCTGTGTTTAATCAGTCACTTCCAGATGGCCCTCCAGACCTCCTGACTCTGTACTGTTTCGATTCCTGGAGTTTCTGTCAGCATTTCTGGGAACTCAAAACTTAAAACTCAGGCCTTTTTAGTTCAAACAGGGGCTGTTAGTTTGGTTTTATTTTTGAGTGAGGGTCCTTCAGGGCAAGACCTCTTGTACCTTGCCAGATGATATCTATCAGGCAAGGTTAGTGCTGGTCTTCCTAGGACTTGGTCAGTATATCAAAATTTTCTCAGAAATCCCAAAGATACTTTGTCCACAGACAGCAGGAAGCACTATAGAGAAAACTATACCCGCATTCTGAAGAGGTGGGGGGTGTGTGGGTGATTTTTGGTTATTTGGTGGGTTATGGATGTTTGTTATCATTTAGGGGAATATAGTATATTGATACAAATTTAAAGTTAATTTTGTTTCACTATATATATGTATATATATATGTATATATATATATATATATATATTTCTGCTCTTATTTAAAGGATTTTTGTATATTGATTAAAAAAAATTAAGGTTATTTTTATTACAACCAATTGTATATATGTTTCTGTTTTTGTTTGAGGTATTGGGCCTATGCAGTTCATTTGGAAATATATGATGAAGTTCTAGTTTTTGAAAGCTATTATTATAAACTATAAAGGATAAGCAAGAAATATAGGTTAGTGGTTAGTCACTTATAGCAATCAAAATTGTAGATATTTTAGGTATTCTTTCCAGATCATATAGAGATATATTTTAGAAAGACAGATGGTCTTCAAATCTTTAAAGATCTATAGAATATGACATTTACAATGTTTTGTTAACTTAAAGCTTTTCATGACAATGAGACACATTTGCTCCTGGCAGCATCAATTTACTTCAGTGAAGATGATGGGCATTGAAGAAACTTCTTTGCAGCAAGGTTAGCCATAAANAATTCTAGTCTTTGATTGCTGACAATGTGCTGTGCAGACTGGATATGCAGGACACACAGGAAAAAGAACAGTTGAATTTTGTCAAAACAAAGCAGGACAGTCCTTCAAAATTCCTGCTTCACAGGAATATCTGTCAAATATTCTGCAGGGCACACAGGAAAGTGACTGATGAACTTTGCCAATACAAAGCAGGAGAGTCCTTCAAATTTCCTGCTTCACTGAGAAGTCTGCCTGATACTCTAGGCCTATAGGCTGAAGACAGGTTCCCAAAAGGAACTCTGTGTGACTGTCCAGGCAGTCATATGTCTGTTATTGCTAGAGTTTTGGAAGTTGTTTGCAATGCACTTTTTGTTTACTCAAATAATATTGTTCTTCTGGGGTCTTTGATGGACTTGAAGACTAGATAGTTTTAGTTGCAGCTTTCCTTAGTTATGATAGAAAGTAAATTATGTATAAAACTTTGGAATCACTAGGATGGATGGTGGAGTGCTTTCTCTGAATTTGCTAAATGTAAATAGACTGAATATTGTAAATTAATTCTTACTTGATAACTATTTTTGTTGTGTATAGTTATACTATGTTATAGTTAAAACCTTTTTATTTAGACAAAAAGAAGTAAATGTTGTAGAATATTATTTTAAGATGTTTTATTTTTGTTTGTGCTGCATTGCTTTAACTCTGTGAAGCTGTATTACTTTGTCTGTCTAAAACACNTGATGGCCAATAGCAAGGTAGGAGAAAGGATAGGCAAAGAAAATATATAGAAGGAGAAATCTGGGAGGAGAAAAGAAGAAAAAGCCAAAGGGGGATGAGGACATGAGGGACCCAGTTACATAGCAAGCCATGGAATAAGAGTAACATTTACAGAGTAAAAGAATGGAAAAATTGCAGAGGCAAAAGGTAGATGGGATAACTTAAGGAAAACTGGCAAGAAACACGCCAACCTAAGGCCAGGCATTCGTAAGTAAGAATCTGTGATTTATTTGGGAGCTCGACGGTGGGCCCCCAAAAAGAGCAAAAACAAACAACAACTTTATCCAAAGGTCTTTAATGTTACTTATCACTACCCACATTCCCTCCTTAATCTTGCTTTCTTCTCCTCAATTTAACCTTTCCTGTTTTGNTAATCTCTTTAATCCTTTTTTACCAGTCTATCTGATCTCCCCTCATAAAAACTCCTTTCTTTGGCCTCTTAGTAATTCCCTAACCTCTATGATTATTCCAAATGAAATACACGTATCTTAAGACTCAAAACTAATATCACAAATGAGAGAAAACCTGACATTTGTGGTGTGTACTTCAGTTACCTCACACAGAATGATCTGTATCGATTTGTCTGTGAATTTCATAATTTCATTTTTCCTTACATTTTAATAATATTCCACTGTGTAAATATACCACATTTTCATTACCAGTTGATGGACATCTAGTCTGTTTCCCTTGGCTGGCTATTGTGAATAGAGCTGTATTGGATGAATATGGATGAACAGGTATCTCTACAGTGCACTCTGGAATGGAATCCTTTGAGTATATTCTGAAAACTGCTATAGACTGGAATATGTGATAGATCTGTTTGTAGCTCTTTGCACAGACTTCACCCTGATACTACAGTGGCTATACAAGTTTGAAATCCCAGTAGGAGTGAGTAAGTGCTCTCCTTTCCTCAAATTCATGCCAACAGATATCACTGTTGTTTTGTTTTATTTTCCTTAGCCATTCTGATTGAGGTAAGATGAAATCTCAAAGTAATTTTAATTAGCATTTCCCTGATGGCTAAAATATGTTGAACATTTTTTAAAGTTTCTCAGCCATTTGTATTTTACCTCTTGAGAACTCTCTGAAAATACCAGCAAACCATATACCTTTTTATTACTCCCTTCATTTTGTTTAACACCTCCCCCACTCTCCTTCTGCTCCCCAGTCTCACTACTCCCTTCCTTTTTACTTTTATGCTATAATTTGACTAGTGGTAGTGGTAGATCTTCTGTAAAGTGATGGCAGAGTTTTGTAGTTAATTCAACTGGTCCTGGGAATGTTTTACTTAGATAACATTTTATTTTTGCTTTAATCTCAATGCTGGCTATAAATCTGTTTAAATTATTTATTCCATCTTGGTTTAATTTTGATAGATCATACTCATATAGAAATTCATTCATTTTAATTTTTTAACAATGTAATGTAATAGAGTATTTTAAGGAGTATTCTCATGGTTTTCTGGTATCTGCTCTACTGTTTTACTTTTTGTCTCTAATTTTAAAAATTTGAACTTTATATATTTATTTTGGTTAATTTGGCTGAGGGTTTGTTAATCTTTATATTTACAAAGAACAAACATGTATTTCATTGATACTTTGGATTGATTATTTTAATTTATATTTCATTAATTTNTTCCTGTTACTTCTTTGAGTTTGGAATTGTTCTTGCTTTTCCATGACCTTACATCATTAAGGTATTTATTTGAGATATTTCAGGTATTTCTATGTAGGCAAGTAAGGTAATAAACATGGCTCTTAACATGGTATCATTGAAACTCATAGATTCTAGTACATTGTTTTATTATTTTCATTCAATAATAAAATTTTTAATTAAATTTAAATTTTTTCAATATTGTTGGTTTTGCTGTGTTTTCTTTGGTAAACTGTCCTGTGGTGATATTTTATTTGTGCTCTACCAAGTCAAGCTTGCCTGGGGATCAGAGAACAAAGCCAGCCACTATATTAAACATAGAGGTCAGGCAGTGGTAGCATATGCCTTTAATCCCAGCACTAATTAACCATAGAAGTCTGGAGGTGTGTACAGACAGACAGGAAGTGATAGAGCTGGGTGGAAAGAGGAAGTGATATAGCTAGGTGGACAGAGGAAGATGACAGGGCACAGAAAGGTATATAAACATGAGTATACAGGAAGTAGCTTGCTTGGGCTGAGGATTTCCTAGTGGTAAGAACTTGTGACTGGCTTATTCTATTCCTCTGATCTTTCAGCCTTCATCTGGCTCAGGGTGTTTTATTAATAAGGTCTTTTAAGATTTATTTTATACTGTCCTGGTATTGTGTAATTTTCCATCGTTGCATCTTGGGGTATGTTTATCCTTACCTTCAGTCTAAAGTATCCCTTCTAGTAACCTCTGTAGAGATGGCTTATTGGTCATATACTTCTTTAGTCTGTCTTTATCAGACTGTTTTCACATGCTCATTTTTACTTCAATTTCAATAGTTAGTTTTGCTGAGTATAATGATCTGATTTGGTGGTTATGATAGTCTGGAACTTAAAATACTTCTTTCTAAGCCCTGTAGCTTAAAAGTTTCCACCAGGCAATCCATTTTTATTCTCATAGATCAGGTTTTGTGTTACATGATATTTTTTTCTTGTAACTTTAGTGCCCACTCTTTAGTCTGCGTTTTAGTTTTTAACTATAAATGTCATGGAGAGTTTCTTTTCTGGTACTACTTGGCTTTTCATGAACTCATACATCCAGATTAGCATATCTTTCTCCAGATTTGGGGAAGCTTTTCAACGATTGTATTAAAAATACTGTTTCCTTGATGACAGCCACAGGCAAGATAGAGTCTCAATCCAGCTTCACTTTGTAGTTCCCTGATAGTTAGGAATTTTGGTCACAACTTATTTTCATAGTTTCCCTTTGGAAATTGTTTATTCAGTTCATAAGCATATTTATTGATTAATGTATTTTGTTAGTGTTTCATTTTTTCTATGGTTTATATATTTCACCTGCTAATCTGTTCCTTGATATTTAGTTGACAGAGACTTTGTTGATTATTATGTACACTGTTTTCTTTTAATTGTATTCTTATTTTCTTTACCTTGCAGAAGCTTTTATAATTAATATAATCCTATTTGTAAACGATTAATATTTTATTCTATACTATTGGCATCTTTATGACAAGCGCTTGTGTTTACCCATATCTTGAATTTTTTCTCTATAGTTTTTTCTGGAAATTCTGCATCTTATGTTATTGTTTTTTATCCATTTTAGTTGATTTTTGTGCAGGAAGACATATGAATCTAACTTTATTTTTCTGAATGTGAGTACAGTTTTCTTAGGAACAATGGTTGGAGAAAGTTTTTACAAATGTATGTTTTTGACACCTTTGTAAAATATAGTTGACTCCCATTGTGTGGATTGATTTCTGGATCATCTACTCTATTTCACTGAAATATATGTCTGCTTTTCTGCAGGTATTCTACAGTTTTGTTTTTATGGCTGTGGTATGATTTGAATATGGCATATGATTTTCTTAATGTGGTCCTGGATTTGAGGCGCAAATATTTTGCTGAGAACATATATGTCCATGTTCATCAGAGTTCATTAGCAGTTTGGTTTTCCTGTTGCATCTTTAATAGACTTGGGTACCAGGCTAACATCTGCCCTTTCTGTAATATGGAATCATTCAAGGAGGATTAGTGGTATTCCTCATGTTTGGTTGAATATGGAAGTGAACCCACCCAATCCAAGCTTTTCTTTGTGGAGATACTTTTGATTACTACTCTAATCTTATTAATTATGACAGGTCATACAATTTTCTATCTTATCTATGTATTTTACATAGGTTATATATACCAATGAATTAATCCATTTCTTCTATATTTTCCAATTTTTGTTTAGAATATAAGTTTTTGAAGTTGTATCTCATGGTCCTCTATATTTCATTGAAATCTGATATAACATTCTAGTTTTAATGTCTAAATCTATTTATATGGGAATTTTTAACTTTTTTGTCAGTTTGGGTAGTATTTTGTCAATCTTATTTCTTTTAAAGAACTAATTTTTTGTTGGATCAATTTTGTATATTGTTCTTTTAGTCCTTATTATATTAATTAATACTCAAATCCTCATTAATTTACAGTGCATGGTGATTTGGGTCTTGTTGTCCTTGTTTTATTAATACTTTGAGATATCTAATTAATGTATTTATTTGAGAGTTCTCTGATGTCCTTTAAAAATAAACACTCAAAACTTTCCTCCTAGAACTTACATATATATATATATATATATATATATAT
>LZPO01008997.1:21412-33099 GCA_001675575.1 Neotoma lepida | reverse complement strand
GGGTGCTGGGGGCCTGAATGACAGTCCTCACACCTGAACAGCCAGTGTTTCATTCACTAAGTCACCCCAATGGCCAGTGCTTCATTCACTGAATCATCCCCCAGCCCCACCAGACATTTGGATTTTTAAGATTTGTTTACTTTTATTTTATGCATGTGAATGTTTTGGCTGCATGTATATCNATGAGTGTGCAGTGCCCAAGGGGGACGGACGAGGGTGTCAGACCCCCTGGAACTGTAATTACAGATGGTTGAGAGCTGTCATATGTGTGNTAGGAACCAAACCCAGTTCTTCAAGTGAAGCAAATGCTCTTACCCACTGAGCCGTCTCTCTAGCCCAAAATATTTCATTATTATTTTTAAATTATGCAGATGGGGAGGTGGGTTCAGATGCCTGTGGAGGCCACATGTGGCCTTCAGATCCCCTAGAGTTGAGTTACAGGCNGTTATAAAGTGACATGTATGCTGGAAATGGACCTTGGGTCCCTTGGAGGAGCAGTGTCTGCTCTTAAGCCCTGAGCCATCCCTTTAGCCTCTCACCAGAGATTTTTAGTTGTCACTTANATACAAGACTAGCCAGGGAAGTGTGATGGACNTGCTGCCTGAGAAACTCAGGTGTATGCTAACTGCCAAGCCTTGAGCTTCTCAATCATTCAGCACACATTGACTTAGGTAATCCCCACAAGCCTGGAAGGGAGGTGAAGATGACAGATGAACTCATTCCGACTCGCAGGCTTAAGTCATTTGTCCAAGGTACTAAGCCAGATTCCCTCCCAGGTCCGTGTGACTGTCATGGCAAAGCCCTGTTACCACATCCTATACTCTCCCCAGGGAATGCCTTTAGCACTTCCCAGCCATTCACTCCACCTCACAGACTCGGTGACCACTGATGATGGCCAGTGACAGCCAATGCCAGCTTCAATGACAGCTTACTACAATCTCATCGTGATCCACCTCAGGGACACCCAGTGCCAACAACGAACCTTCCCTAGCTTTATTCATTGAGAAAAATAGAATTCTGCTTTCAAAAAATAAGGCGGGGCATGAAAACTAAAAAGATATCCTAAGAGATGATCGATTCCATCTCCCTGTGGTGGTAACCATCCACACCATTCTCCACGGAGGAGTCACTGTTGGTCTCTCTTTCTACTTGTCAGCCAAAATGACAAACCCACATAGTGAAATGACCCTGAAAAAGTCAGATTTTCCCCCACAGAAATGATGAGAACGATGTGCACACCACCACCCCTGACATCTGACATTCTCATGGCAGAGCTTGGCTCACAGCTGACGATGAACTCATGTTTCCGATTGCGTCCAGGAGCTAATTGGTTAAAGACTCCTCTGTTTGTCTGTTGTTTTTTGTTTTTCTTAACAGAGCCAGGGAGTAAAGAAGTTTCTAAGAAAAAAAGAATTTGTGCGCCCTCCAAATGACTGTAATTTAGCATGAAATTATTTTTAATTACTTCCTAATCCTTGAAATACGTATTTGAGAANCACANTGAGATATGTGTGAAAGAAACACAGCAAATCATATTTTACAGGCCGTAAAGAAGAGCCAGTGAGAACTGATTTATATCATATTGCAGGGAGAGTCTGAAACTTGAACTCAAGCCTGTCAACACCCAGTTTTGTGATTACTTCNTTGAAAATTATGTTCCTCGCCAGCCAGCATCCTAGCCTGGTCCTAAATTCACTCCTGCCAGAGTGCCTGAATGGNCCGAACCATCTATATCCATTCCGAAGTTTAAATACAGGTGTTTTGCTGTCAGAGTATTAACCCCGGCGTGATTCATGGACTCCATCAAATGAAGTACCAATTTCTGTCTTGTTCCAGACTTCATGCATCACAGCTGTCATCCANAGCCGTTAAAGCACAAACACGAACCAAAGAGGGTTTCACTGGTCAACGCAAGCTTTTATCTAACACTTTAACTTCTCAGACACAGAAATCATTTCATTTGAGGAGACACGGACTCCAATTTAATTCCATGAAGATAAGGGCAAAATATTTAGCTCTGTCTAGGAGCTTTTTTTGCTTGAAACATCTAAGCTAATACTGACTCCATAAAAATTTCACATTATAGCAAAATTCACGTAAAAGAGAATCTATGTAACTAAAGCGTCCATTTTCCCTTTCCCAGCAGCACGCCAAATAGAGAGAGATAAGCGACCCTCCATTTTCAGATACTGGAACAATGTCACTCATACACGCTGAGCAGGCTGCTCTAGTGCCAATCCTGTGGCAAGATCACCAAGCAGATAGCAGGGGAAAAAAAAAACTTTTTCACTTCACAAACTGGCTGCAAAATGCCCCCCAAATCCAGTGCTTGAGACAGGTATAATTAGAAGCAATAGGAATGAAAGCACTTAGAGAAAAAATTATAATAAATTATCATCCTATATGGTGAATAATTCCAAGTCCCAACCCCAAATTTTTACAAGAGAGGGGGTAAGGAGCTAAAAATGTAAGGACNAGCTTGGTAAGAAAGCTCGACTCAGCTCCATGACCTGAGTTCGATCACATGTAGTAGAAGGAAAAAACTGAAGACAGAAAGCTGTTCTCCAACCTGCACAAGCACACTGCGTCTATACCCATACACATATTCACACATACAATAAGTATATACGTAAACTAGAAATAAATAAACAAATAAATATGGTTTATCAGTCAGTGCTCTATNGCTATGAAAAGACACCATGGCCATGACAACTCTTATAAAAGAAAACATTTAATCAGGGGTGGCTTACAGTTTAAGAGGTTTAGTCCATTATCCTCATGGTGGAGAGCATGGTGGCATACAGGCAGACATGGTGCTGGAGAAGTGGCTGGAAGTTCTACATCCAGATCACAGGCAGCAGGAAGAGAGAAGACCACTAGGCCTGGCTTGGGCTTTTGAAAACCTCAAAACCCACCCTCAGTGACACACTTCCTCCAACAAGACCACACCTACTCCAACAGGCTACACCTCCTAATCCTTTGAAATAGTGTCAATCCCCTGGAGACCAAGCATTGAAATCTATGAACCACTGGGGACCATTCTTATCTAAACTACCTCATGTGAGTATTTTCCTTCCTTTCTTTATCTCTCTCTTTCTTTATCTCTCTCTTTCTTTATCTCTTTCTAATGTAAGGAATGAGGTGACAAACACACTCCTGGGTTTAAGTTTAGCAACCCTATTTTCTCTGTATAGTTATGTGGAAAGAGCAACCAAAATTAAAATTTTAAAGCAGTTCTATATGACATGAAGAATGCATCGGCTGTGCTCTAAAGCAAACATCTTAAACCCTCACCACTCAGTAGATTCCAGAATCAGGCCCACATTATTAATGGGAAAATGGAAATTCAGAGACATTAACTGACTAATCTAAAGTTAATCAGGTAAAGCCTGAATATGGTACTGTTCAACAAAAGAAGTAGAAACTGTAGTTTTCCCACTGAGTACAGTAATCCCCCACCCTGGCCACAGTTAGAATACCCCAGAATGTGATCCCAGGACTCAGGTTTTACTGGCCTTGGGTAAGGCACAGGGAGTTTGAGTTTGCTTGACTTTAGGATCCCCTAGTGAGCCTAGTATGTAGCCCCATACTACATTCAGTCCTCAAACTTTTTTCTAATATTTATTTTACTTTTAATTATGAGTCTTTGTGTGAGGATATGTACATGGTGTGGGTGTTCACGAAGGTCAGGGGTTTCAGATCCTCTGGAGATAAAGTCACAGGCAATGTGAGCTGCCTGACATGGGTGCTGGGACTGAACTTGGGTCCCCTAGAAGAGCTATGTAATGGCAATTCTTGCTGACAAATACAAGCAGTGAATGCTCTTAACTACTAAACCATTTCTTCAGCCCTGGTTCTCAAACTTTAGCATGCAGGGTTTTTTACCTGTGTTTCTTTTTTTTATTATATTTATTTATTGTGTGTGTCTGCATATGTATATGGGCATGGTATAGATGCCATAGGACAACATAAGGAAAGTGGTTCTCTTTCTTTACCATATGGGACCCAGGTATCGAACTCAGGGCACTGATGTTGGCCCTAAGCACCTTTACACACTGAGCCATCTCACTGCCTCTAATACGCATGTTTAACATGTTTTCAGACACATGGTCAAAACAGGACTAGGCATTGCAAAGTTCAAACCTGCTCTCTCCTACCAAACCCCCATCTGACTATACTTCCCAGATCCCCTTGTATCCAAATAAGACCGTGTGACAAATTCTCACCTAGTCTATGAGTGGATAGGACATGTCCCTTCGAGTCTGAGGCAATTGAAAGCAAGTGTGTCTTTTTCTTTTCTGTGCCATACAATCCAATCTGTAGGAGATGAGGCTTTGAAAAACATANTGGTAGGCTTGAATCAGAGAATCATGGAATTACAAATAAATACATGAGAGCTGTGTTGATCTTACTTCCAAACGAGAAGGCCATGTACACAGTGAGTGCATTTTGGAAGTGGTCAGGTTCAAAATAAAGATATGGATGGTAGTCACAGTAAAGGTTTCTTCATTGATGTTTTCTACATTTTTTTTCAAGTACACACTTGATTTTTTTTCTCTTTTAAGACAGGGTGTTGTGTAGCTCAGGCCAACCTAAAACTCAATATGTAGCCAAGGATGACCTTGAATTTCTGTAATCCTGAGTGCTGGGATTACAGATATAGGTCATCACACCCAGTTAGATCAAAATCATAGATAGATGTGGAAGTCAGAAGATGAGTGGCCTCCGTAGGCTCCCATATTTGGATGTTTGGTTCCCAGTTGGTAGAACTGTTTAGGAAGGATTAGGAGATCTGGCCTGGTTGGAGGAGGTGACATACAAGGGATGGACTTTGAGGCTTCAAAAGCCCACACCAGGCCCAGTCTCCCTCCCTCNCTCTCTTCCTCCCTCTCTATCACTCCCCCCTCTCTCTTTTTCTCTCTGCCTCCAACTTTCAAATCAGATGTAGGCTGTCAGCTACTGTTCCAACACCATACCTGCTTGTCTGATGCCATGCTCCCTACCATGATGGTCATGGACTCATCCTCTAGCCCAAATTATTATGTTATATATCAAATATAAAATATTGTGTTGTGATATCTCCTCACAGCAATGGAACAGTGACTAAGACAGGAGACCGTGTGGTTTCATGTACCCAANGCCAAAACCTGGCAATAGCAAATGAGGCAAGATGAGACGACAACATGCTTAGGAAAAGGCACTGCTGGTGATTGCTCCAGTTCAGGGGGAGCAGGGTGGGGGGCTTCCAAGAAGCTGTTATTGCTTTGAGGTGTAAGGGAACTCCATATCAGAGACTGGGTGAGGCAGCCCAAAGAGCCATGTGAAGGATGATGGCATTCAAAGGCTAGTGTCATCAAAGAGGAACAAGATAGAGTAGATAGCAGAGACTGGGCCTTACATGCACTGACCAGGCCAAGAGCATAATTTCATCAGGTTAAATGCTGAGGCTACAAATCCAGGAAACTAGAAAGGCTCCTCTGAAAATGTGGTGATATGTAAGCCTCCCTCCCATGGTACCCAGCTATCCTCCTGGGAAAAGGGATGAACCAGGAAGCTTTTACTAGAAAAGGCTACATTAGCATCCCAACCACATACACATAAAAAAAAGTCAATTACTTACAACAGAATAAATTTTATTATTTATTTATTTGTGCAGCCGAACACTGCTGCACTCTTTTCTCCTGGGACTCTGGGCAGCTGTGATTGAGTTCATGCTGTCTGTGATAGAGGGCAACCTCAAGAGCAAGGCCAGACCACATTACAGCTCCTAATTCTCTGCTCATAACTCCACACCCACACAGCCACTTGTATTTTATCNGCCAAAAATAAGACCATGGTCTGGTGTGACATCCCTGGGATGGAGAAGCCCTCACAAGTNGCAAGGCACTGAAAAGAGTGTATGATCCTCTTACCCAGAAGAGGAAATGAATTTCTGAGAATAATAATTCAGTCTACCACGAGAGGCCTGGGGAGATGGGATAATGGTCCTAATGGCAGGAAATCCACGTTGATCAAGCTTGGGTCCTGAACAGAAGAATTAGCTAAAAGAGACCACCCGGGAAAATGAACAGTCAAGACTGAATCACTCCTAAACTCCACTCCAGTCTAATGCTACTACTTGTTTATGGGGAGAAAAATAACAAGGTTTTTTAGGAAANTTGAGTCCACTGTACATAAAAGAGATACATGTGGAATTGAAGTCTGCATCTGGCTTCCTGGAGAAGCAAGAACAGAGACAAAAAGTTAGGGTAGGGATGGTTAGCAAGGCCATTCTGAACCGAAAGATGAGAAGGAATGGCAAAAATCACAGTTTCGTTACATGAACTTAAGGTGAACNTGTGNCAGAGAGACAGCCAGCCACCCACATTAACGACTGAAGATTGCTCTTATCTTCACCTCCTGGAAAGGCCAGCGCAGATGACTGTAGGGAGCAACGGGAAGATGCAAGGATGAAAGACCCANCTACCAAAGCCCAGNCTCCAGAGAGAAGCGGTGTGCTGAGAAGCCACACAGTAAAGACTGACTCCTCACCTGGGCGAGGTGTGACTCCTCTGGTTGTCAGCCTACTACATCAGGGGAGAGGTGTACCAGATGAGGCTGTGGGACCCAGGTAGCTGCATCTACCAGGTGATTCCAGGTTCATCTAAAGTGAAGAGCACTAGTCCACGAAATCCAGACCCCCCTGAGAGATGAGCTTCTGAGAATGTCATAAGGGATTATTTGATTATGTTATTGATGTGGAAAGACACATCTTAACTAGTGTTATCATCTACTGGCCTGCGACCTAGGACTGTATAAATACAGAAAGGTTAATAGCAAAAGTTTTGGGTGTTGTAGCTGAGTCCTTCCCCAAAGGGACCTGGCCTCCCCTCCATTCATGACTCTCTACTTTGTAGTGGTAGGGGCAATGTCACCAGCTCCTGCAAACTCCTGTGACTGTGACTTTCCTGCCATGGTGTACTATAACCTGGAGCTATGAACCACAGTTAGGCCTTTCTCCCTGATGTTTATTTGGTCAGGCCAGCCTATCACAACAGGGAAAGAAGCTATGAAAGATGGAGAACGGTTCTCAGTAGCTTCCAACGCCACCACCAACCGCTCCTATGGGAATCAGGTCCTGAGCAGAACGATGCGGAGTTGGCGAGTGGTACAGCATTTGGACTCAAAAGACTCCAAATGTGTGCCTTGCTGTACTACCAATGGAAGACAGTAATAATGAGGATTATTACTACAATAATGAGCAGGTGGATCTCACATCCCTTATAGACAGAGGCACACGAGGAATAACAAAGGGAAAAACCAGGCCTCTGAAGACAACACCTCTGTCATTTATCAATAGTGTGTCCACAGATAACTTGTTTAAATTCTCTGACCCTGACTTCATCCCAAATGAAATAAGGATACAAATGGCAGTCTTCTAGATAAGACTTCTTTACAGCATCTGCAGAGTTTGGGACAAGATGAGAAATTACTTGGGATTTTACTGATTAGGCTCTTTGCTCAAAAATCATGATGATATCTTTACCTTTCTTTTTATTTATTTCTTGTGATTGTCACATCATACATCTCAGTCTCATTCATCTCCCTATCCCTTCGTATCCACCTTCTGCCCTTGTAACCTCCCCTCCAAAATAAACTAAAATTTAAGAGATAAGAGAGAGAGAGAGAGAGAGAGAGAGAAGGAAAAAAATCTCATTATGGAAGCTGTAGTGTGAAACAATGAGTCACACAGTATACCCTTTTATCCATATATCTTTACTTGCAAGTGTTCATTGCAGAGAGTCATCGGTTTGGCTCAAGGCCTCTGGTTTCTGCTATACCATTGATACTGGGCCCTCACAGGGGCTCCTCTTGGATATCTTGTTGTTGCCCTATGTCNTGGAGATCCTGCAGTTTTGAGTCTACAGGATGTGCCCCTTCACATGCTCCAGCAGATGATAGATGGGGTGGATGTTGGCATGGGCCAACTCATAGCCCTGGTTCTGGGCCTGGGTAGTTATAGGGCTGGTCAGCCAGCCAGCTCTGCCCCATCCTCACCCCCAGGGGGAGCTCTCCTGCACTGCCCCAGCTAGTTTGCCCTATACAACAATGAGCAAGGAGTAGGACTGGTTCTCCTGCTTTCATGTCCTCAGGGTGGTATGGGAGCCACAGACATCAGCACAGACCATGGCTGCAACAGGGCCACAAACCCAGACATGGGCTCTGGCAGCAGCCCGGGGCCAGACATCACCATGGCCAAGTGGCAATCAAGCCACCCATCTCAGCCTACTCCTCTCTGCTTTCACCTCTTGAGATCTGCCTCTGTCTACAGGACATGAACCATTCTGTCTCTCTCTCCCTCCTATCTCACACCTTACATTTGCTTACCATAAGAGTGCCCGACTGCCCTGCACTGCAAGTTACAGGAGGGCCCATGTTTTCTCCTTGGTGCTGGGGCAGACTGCCCTGGGCATGTGTGTGGGTCTCCTTGTCCCATTCAGTCCATGATGGCACTGGACAGGGCCATACTTAAATCATGATGATTTTATAATTAACAGTAAAGCACTCAAGCAAGTATGGAGCCCTTTTAAGCCTTTATGTATGGGTGGGGGGGCTGAGCACACTTATGTGTGAATGTGCTTCTGGGTGCACAAAAATGTGTGTGTGTGTGTGTGTGTGTGTGTGTGTGTGTGTGTGTGCATGTCAAAGAGGTCCTATGTCCACACTGATGTCTTCCTCATCACTCTCCACCTTTTTTCTCTGAAACAGGCTCACTCACTGAGCCCAGAGCTCATCAATTGGCTGGACTAACAGGCCAGCAGACTCCATGAATCTGCCTGTCTCAGCCTCCCTCACTCCTAGTGCTAGTGTTAGAGACTCATGGCCACCCCTGGCTTTTTATGTGGATGGTGGGATCTGAACTCAGGTCCTTATGCTTGCTTGCACAAGCGGGCACTTTACCCACTGCGCTATCTCATCAGCCCTAAGCTGGAGGCCTTGTACAACAGAGTACAACACAGCAGTGAGTTGTATGCTGCTTCCAGGTTGTGAAGAATATCACCACACTTGTGCAAAGTACCAAGGGCACTTATTATGAGGATGACAGCTTAAAATGTTCTCAGTGGGTCCTTCTCCTTGCCATTTTGGCATCTGTTTGTCATTAAAATGAAAAGGAATGGCTGGACATAAAAATAACGGCTTCAAGAAATACCAATAGCTAACTTATTTTTTTAGACCAAGAACTGTTTCCAGCTGGGCGGTGGTGGNGCACGCCTTTAATCTCAGCACTTGGGAGGCAGAGGCAGGCAGATCTCTTGTGAGTTCAAGGCCAGCCTGGTCTACAGAGTAAGTTCCAGGACAGGCTCCAAAGCTACACAGAGAAACCCTGTCTGGTGTGGGGGGTGGGGGTGGGGGAGACGACACACATATTTCCAAAACAGTGTAGAACCTACATGAAAAACGTCATTAGCATCTCAAAGAATGATTATCACAGGGGATTTCCTCAAACTCCTCCCAGCTCAGGCTGAGAGCAGCAAGTGACCTGGGCTTATACATACATGAAAAGATAAGGAGTATTAAAATGTGCTTTTGTTTCACAATGAAAGGAAGAATGGGGGCTGGAACAATGGCTCAGCAGTTAAGAACACTGGCTGCTCTTCCAGAGAATCCTGGTTTGATTCCCAGCACCCAAGTGGTGGCTCACAACCGTCTGTAAATCCAGTTTCAGGAGATCTGATGCCCTCCTCTGACCTCCATGGACACTGCTTGCACATACGTGCAAGCAGGCAAAACACCCATACACATCAAATAAATAAATAAATAGATAGATAGATAGATAGATAGATAGATAGATAGATAGATAAATAAATAATTACATACTCTTAGCAAGCATTTATTGAGTTGATGCCACCATTTAGGGGAGCAACACCAGCAAAACTGTTTCCCAAGACAGACAAGTATTGAATCACTCAGGCCACCATCCTTGCTAGCCCCAGCAACCCCAGCACACAAGCCTCTGTTCCTTTCCAGTTCACTCTCCACTCTGCAATCAGTGTGATTTTTCTAAAACCTGTCACTAATCTGTTTAGATTCTTTCTTTGGCTTCCCACTGATCCAAACCAATATGCAAAAGGTTTGCATGGCAAAGGCCACCATCTGCCCCTCTTGTTTTTCTCTATCCCTAGTCTCACTTTTCTGTGTACTGTTTCTGAAAGAGGCCTGTGTCTTCCTGTCATATACTTCCAAACAACGGACTGAATTTTAAGCCAGCCTTGTCTCTGAAATTTACAGTATTGTGTGCTCTTTCTTGCTCTCTGTCATCTCTGTTTCTGTCTCTCTCTCCTCCCCCTTTCTGTGTGTATGTGTATCTGGGAGAGGGTTTGCAAACCCTAAAGCCACCTGAACCTTTGGTTGCCATCTAAATTGAACTCAGAGCAAACAAACCACTAACAGCGAGTGTGTGTGCAGTCCCACCTACAGGATGCACTTGACACACACACCTCCTTCCTTACTTCAACTGTCACCTCTTATTCTTCACGTTGCAATTTAAGCATCACTCCCCAAAACAGATTATTTGTCTCTCTCATGAGCTACAACTGATCTGTCATGCTTCTTCAACCAAGGAACACATCATCTTTGTCTGGTTTGGTTTATCTCTTTCACTAAATGAAGAGCTGAGAGAAGAAAGTTTATGGTCTCCACTATAGAGAGCAGAGAGAAAGGGGAAAAGAGAAAGGAGAGAGTGTGTGTGTACTCGAGGGTATCTGGCTCACCATTTTAAGTCCAGTGATGATGACGCATTAGTGGTACATGGTCAGGGCTTAGGAGATATGCCCTTCATGAGTTAGAAACAATATCTGATGGAGTCCCAGAGGGAGGAGCCATTGACTGATTAAGAATTGATTAAGAATGAATTGATTAAGAGTGAATCATGCCAGGCAGCAGGCTCCGAGACCCGAGATCTAGTCTTCTCTGGTTTCTGCTGACAGTGGCAAACACCAGGACAGAATGAACAGAGATGGGATGAAATCTATTTCTTTCTCTGAAGGGGAGGGATTTGTGAAGCTTTAGGTCTGGGAAGTGAATTATCATTTCAGACGAGACACATTTGTATTTCAAAGACCTCAGTTCAAGATAAGAGAGGAGGCAAAGGAGAGAACTGAGGAGAGAAGACTTTTATCTTATAAAGCTTCTTGGTGCTGCCTTACATAAGCATTTAGCTTGAATGATTTTAGCCAGGGGAGCATCACTGTTTCCCATTCTCTACTGAGAATTCCCTTTTCATCAAAATACCAACAGCGAGGAAGTCATAATAGCCAGCATCTAATCTTTTTAAAGTTAGATTTACGTGTGCTCTCAGAGGCGATACCGATATTACTTATCAAAGCAAAACAGAAAACAAATAGGCCGCCCACGGACATGCACCTCTGATAAGGTACGGCCTGTAGTAACACAGCAGTCTGTAGTAACGAGTCATTGCCAGCACCAAGCTGCTTCCCAGTACAGCAGGAGTCCTCCCTGGTGGCTGTCTTGCCTGGACACAAAATGATTTGCTACGGTCTCCAGTCCCGTTCTACATCTGCTTCACAATGAGAAAAGGAAATGCATTGACAGTGCCCTTAATATTGATTTTTTTTTTAGTTTACAAAATCGTGTTTTTCATTATGACATTTTCGTATGTGCACACCATGATGCTTTGCTTATGTGCA
>LZPO01008997.1:5946-18166 GCA_001675575.1 Neotoma lepida | reverse complement strand
AAACCACGGTCACAGAAAAAATCATCCCTATATGAACTCTATCCCCTTATTTCCCCTCCAATAGGTAGCATCATCATAGGACAGTACTTGGAGCTGGACCTCCTGCAGTCTGCTACCTGCCTCTGGTGTTTTATGACCATACTCCTCTTTTTCTGAATGAGAATGTTCACTGTAAGCAGCAGCCAACTCACCCCATCGTTTCATTCAACAAGTTTCTGCTGGCTGCTCCTCTAATGCTGGTCCTTGTGTTGGGCTTTGAGGTCACAGGTCAAACCAAACTCAGTCTTACTTCACAAAGCAAAACAGAAAACCTGAATTACTACCCGCCTAGAATCTTGACCTCCTGGGGACAGTAACACTNCTTCTCCATCCGGAAAATGCAGGGAGAAAGGAATGCAGCTTAGCATAGACTGCATGACTGGGATGTACAAAGGCCTGGGCACACCTATAATCTCAGCACTCAAGAGGTAAAAGAAAAGAGAAGAAATAAACTTGGAAAATGCTCCTCACCTCTCTACCATTCTACCATAGTAAAATCTCCCATGTTCTCCTGAATCTTACACTCCTGACAGTCAATTGATCCAGGAGTGCTGGACAACTGGTCAACCCAAACCAACCAACAACATTGTCTCTGTGGTCTTCCCCACTGACATTGGAAAAACTCCAGCCCCTCCTGAGAATAAAAGGTGTCAAATACTTCTTGAACTACCAATAGCCACGTTTCCCCATGCAGTCAGGAACAGTGAAGAAAAAATGAAGTCATGGCGGTAAGGAAACATTGGCTGGGGAGAGAGAGAAGCATGGTCTTATGAGACTTTGGTATCTGTCTGTCTGTCTGTCTGTTTGTTCATTCTAAAGCTTTTAACTCCGAAGCATGAGTGTTCTAAGGCAGTGACTGGGGGTCAAACATGAAAGTCCTTATGTCTCAGCTAGGACTTGCTGCGTCTTAACTGGTAGGGAAGTAACATCCATTCAGAAGGGAGGGTCTACCACAGCATTCTATACCTACAGGTCAACCCTGGGAGGAACAGTGTTTCCCTGTCCATTCTGCAGCTAACTCTTTGTCTACACCTATTATTACAGCTCAATTATCAGCAGAGCACACGTTAACACTTTTGGCCCTGCTGTGCATTGGGTCTCCTAGCCCTTTTGTTTTTATCATCTCGTTGCTAAGTACGCACCAACTGATGAAGTTGATAAACTGTAGAAGTAGGTTATGTACCAATGATGATGCTAAAGATGAGGGCTCTGGTGCCCACCTTATTATCACTTAACCAGGAATTAATAGGATAATTGACATTTTTTTTCCTCAAGTGACATTGCTCACAAATATACCTTCAGGCCTCCTTCCCACCCACCCAACATCCTCTTTCTACTAACTAGAAATCCGCCTCTGTATAGAAAATCTGGGACTAAAAAGAAACAAGAGTGCAGAATTCGGGGCCAGGGGAATGGCTCAGTGGGCAAAGTGCCGCTGTGGGAGTGTGAGGCCTGGAGTCTGGGTCTCCAGAACCTAATGCCAGCACTGTAGCCTAGAATCCTAGCACCCCTAGGGCAAGAAGAGAAGCAGCAATAAGAATCCTCAGAAGCCTGAAGGCCAGCTAGCCTGGTGAGCAGAGCTGTAAACAATAGAGAGATCCTGTCTCAGAGACAGTGGAAAGTGGGCCCCCAAACCCACTGTAGCCCTTTGAAATCCTTTTTAAATAGAATCTGATACCTACTTCCACTGGTCTCTGTGTCCATTAACACGTGAATAGATAAAGAAAATACAGTCAGGCTGGGGATGTAACTTAGTGGTACAGCACTTGTCTAGCATGAATGAAAGAATTTGGGCTTGAAATCAGCACTCTGGGAAATTTTTGTGAATCAACTTTTATACCCATTGTCTTAGTTAGGGTTTCTATGGCTGCAAAGAGACACCATGACCACGGCAACTCTTATAAAGAAACTTTAACTGGGGCTGGCTTACAGTTCAGAGGGTTAGTCTGTTATCATCACGACAGGAAGCGTGACAGCACTCAGACAGACATGGTGCTGGAGAGGTAGCTGAGAGTTCTACATCCAGATTGGCAGATAGCAGGAAGAGAGTGAGGCACTGGGCCTGGCTTGAGCATATGAAACCTCAAAGTCCACCCCCAATGACACATTTCCTCCAACAACACCCTATGAGTCTATGGGGGCCATTTTCATTCAAACCACCACACCATTCTATCTCTGTGTTATTAGCCACAGTGCAACACTGAGTAGGACACCAGCAATCTATACCATCATCCAAACCTTAATATGAGGAAGCATGGAGTAAACTTTATAAATTATTGTGTTTTTCCTGTAACTGAGGGCAATTTCCCACCCACGTCTGAGTTGTGCATTCTCAGGGCCTCGGGGGTAAGCTCAGGCTGGAAATACCCCAGAGAGCCCCACCCAGCACTGGCTCTAGCAGCTTCCATCTCTGTCAGTCCCCTCTGCTCTCTCACTCCCTGTGGAGTGCCATTCCAGGTGAGGTGTCTCTTGGCTGAGCTTCTTGACTTTTTTCCAAGGCTACAAAGAAATAGTCCCGGCTCCTCTTGGCACCCAGCCTTGCCTTCTCTTTCTTCCCCGTCTCATCTTCTGGGCATATCTTTTTTTAATTATTGCCCTTAGGAATGACTGAAAATTCATACGAACATGACTTCCATAAAATGGGAACTGGAAGTTTGTGGACAGCAGCTTCCTCTGGGGTCGGGGAGGGAGGGGTAGGGGGAGAGTCATAAGATTCCAGAGGTAAACAGAACACTCCATGTCTGGCAAAGCAGAAACCTAGAGGGTTCTGGAAGGTTCCACCCAAGTTTTACAGGAGTAAAGAACTGGTGGAAGAGGAGATTCTTACCAACCTCACTGTAGTGAGATCTCTTGGGCCCGTTGAACTGCGGGCAAGCAATGCAGAGTGCTCCAGGGATGCGGCTTTTGTGAGTGGCCATGGTGGGGTAGGCTTTTCACTGACGTGACCACTCCTCTAGTCAGCCTTCACCCACACTCTTGCAAGTAACCTCAATAAAACTCTTCAGTTCTCTAAGTTGGACTTCGGCACAATCATGACTTTGGTCTGTCACGGTTTTCTGGAGTGTGTGTGTGTGTGTGTGTGTGTGTATGTGTGTGTGTCCAGAAGAAGGCATCAGATCCTCTAGAACTGGAGTTACAGATGACTGGGACCCTCCATGTAGGTGCTGGGACTTGAACCTCAGTCCTCTGCATGACAAACAAGTGCTCTTTACCATGGAGCCATCTCCTCAACCTCCAGGTAAGGTACTTTTAGGATGGAAACATCTCTTACGGTCACTGCCTTGAGATGATCACAATGCTCCTTGCTAAGCATGAGGCTATCTGACCTTTGGATGATAGGAGTCCAAGAAGTCATGCTACTCATGTAACTACTTGCTACTCATGTAACTAGTGACATGGCAAGGACTGAAGGTCAAACTGACTGTCTGTGAACTTGGTTACATTATTTTTTTTTAATTATTTATTTTATTTTATTTTATGTATATGAATGCTTTGTCTTCACCCACACCAGAAGAGGGCACCAGATCTCATTACAGATGGTTGTGAGTTGTGATCTCCTACATGGTTGCTGGGAATTGAACTCAGGACCTCTGGAAGAGCAAGCAGCCAGTGCTCTTATCCTCTGAGCTATTTCTCCAGCCCCTTGGTTACATTATTTAGGCTCAGTTTCCTCATGAATCCAAATGCTGTAGGTCCAAGGAACATTTGGAAAGCTGCTTCAGAGGCTAATTCATGTCGTTTGCCCTCCCTCAAATCCCTGAACAACATTGCTGCTTGCCCAGTAGACGAGGCCACCTTTATTTGTGCTGCTGGCCATTCTATCAGCTTCCAGTTACACTGTCACCTTCCCAGTCAGTGTCTCCACATGTATCATTTAGATTAGGGAGGACCATCACCAAGGGCTCCACAGATTTCCACCACAGTCTAGCTTCCTGCTGGTGGCATGACTGCTCTTCTCAAAAACAAACATTCTAACAGGAAAAGGAATCGCTGAGAACATCCAGCTCCTCCTTTAGTCCCTCCAATCNGTCCACACTGTTGGGAAGTTACTCATCTTTCAGGAGCCAATGGTTTCCTCTCATTCTCTGACCTTTGCTTCTCTGTCCACCCTGTTTGAAGTTGGAGTTACAGATGATTGTGAACCTCCATGTCNGTGCTGGAACTAGAACCCAGGTCCTCTGCAAGAGCAACAAGTGCTCTTAACCACTGAGCCATCTCCTCAGCCCCCTTACATCTACTCTACTGCNTGCTCTGTGAAGCACTTGNTTTTGTGGNTTTATTTCCNNGAAGTTTTCNTAAAACTGTAAGACTTTGTTGTATGACAGACACTTCCCAGAGGGGTACAATACCCACACACACGCATACACAAAAAGAGAGAGCTGTATACACATACATACATGCAAGAAAAACATTCACACATAAAATAAAATGAATAAATCTAATCAAAATAATTTAAGCCCATTTCCCTTTTTCAGTTAACAAGGATGGAGGTTGATATGCCACAGCACACCAATATCCTACCTGCCAGAACGTTCCACTTAAAAATCTTAACCAGACATTGGTGGCCTTTGCTTTAATCAAAGATTTCTTCAAAGGTCACAGAAGAGTGCCCTATTTGTACCATTATCACACCATGACCTGGCCCACTGCCTTAAAGGAGGGATTTCCCTCTCTCGCTGAAATCCATCGGTCCTCCTAAAGGCACAGGGCAAGNGCCCAATACTTCCCTTCTGATGCCCAACTTTGGAGTAACTTTTCCAATCAGACACAGTCATTACCCTTTTTAAGTTCNAATGGATCCCCTGTTGGCCAATAAGAGCCTTTCANTTTAGTGTGANTATGAGCATTGCCCCNACTCTCCAGCTAACCNTCCAACNNTTCCCTCAGCCTTCTTCCTGCCCCCAACCAGAATCAGTCCTTCCTCTAAGGAGCCCCACAGAATCAGCATATTCAAATAAAAATATAATTAAGTGTCCCCCAAAGCAATCAATACCCACTAACACCTTTAACAGAGTATAGCAAAACAATGCTCTAGTTCATTAATNCAAGTTTTGGTTGGATTTTTCTATTATCAAGAATAAATGTTTGAACTAATATATTTTATCTTCGTTGAAATCATGGCTCCCAGAGGAATCAAGGAAATTATGGATGAGTAAACCCAGGCCTCCAAAACTTGCTGCTCANGGGAAAGAGCCAGGCTCAGTTCATAACTTCATGAGCAACNAGAACGGTCTTAGCTTATCTAACAGTCTTTCCCAGAGGACACATAAATGAATTTTAATTCATTAACTTACTAATTGCTCTTTGCCCTTGCCANTGTTAAATCAAGACATATGGATTGCATCAGCATTCCTAAATCCTAACAGGAGTTTGTGCTAAGCCAATATGTGACTAGNATAAAAAGAAAGNNCAAGACGACAAGATGGCTCAGTAGATGGNGACAATTGCCGCTAAGACTGACAACCTGAGTTCGATCCCCAGCACTCAGGTGGATGGAGAAAACCAACTCCCACAAGTTGTCCTCTGACCTCCACACACTCCCTTGGCCCATGTACAGGTATGCATGAGTGTATGCATATATGCCATAAATAAGCAAATAGCAAAGGTAAAACATAAAAAAAAATTAAAAGGAAGCAAGTCACATGAATCAAAATCTCCCACTCTGCTTCAAAGTAAGGTTTTCGTAAATTCCCAGAAATTTCCCAGAAGACAGTGCTCCATATTTCTAAAAAACATCCACACAGTACCTCAGAGTAAGTCCACTTTGGCCTTTAGAAAGTTACTCTTGCCAAGTGTGATAGNGCACNCCTTTACCCCCAGCACTCGGGAGGCAGAGGCAGGGGGATCTCTGTGAGTTTGTGGCCAGCCTGGGCTCTGTCTCTTATACACATCTAGATGTGTATAAGAGACAGCCTCTGCCTCCCGAGTGCTGGGATTAAAGGCGTGCGCCACCACCACCCGGCTCCCCTCTATATTTCTATCTAAATATTTCTCACTTCTCCCTACTCAAGAGTACACTGGGGAAAAAGTGGGAGTGGGCCTCCCACAGGAGACCACCTTTTTTGATCCTGTCTTATGATTATATATATACTTTTGATTCTGTTCTAGATAACCCTGATTAATAAAATTCTCAAAAAGTTCACATCATAAAAGCACATGACATAAGGAGAAATATTGAAAATGGTGAGGGGAGGTCATGTCTGACTCCACACTTAAGCCGTGGTCACAGAGAGTAGAGAACACCAGAGGGCCTGTCTCTTATACACATCTAGATGTGTATAAGAGATCTATGTAGCTTTGCGCCTTTTCCTGGAACTCACTTGGTAACCCAGGCTGGCCTCGAACTCACAGAGATCCGCCTGCCTCTGTTTCCCGCGTGCTGGAATTAAAGGCGTGCGCCGCCACCACCCGGCTCCCCTCTATATTTCTATCTAAATATTTCTCACTTCTCCCTACTCAAGACTACACTGGGGAAAAAGTGGGAGTGGGCCTCCCACAGGAGACCACCTTTTTTGATCCTGTCTTATGATTATATATATACTTTTGATTCTGTTCTAGATAACCCTGATTAATAAAATTCTCAAAAAGTTCACATCATAAAAGCACATGACATAAGGAGAAATATTGAAAATGGTGAGGGGAGGTCATGTCTGACTCCACACTTAAGCCGTGGTCACAGAGAGTAGAGAACACCAGAGGGCACCAGACTTTATTCCACAGGCAGAGGAGGGCTTTGAGAATGGAACNAAGTGACTGGAGAAAATGGTGATANAATAATAGGAAAAGTCTAGAAACCAATNGTTTTGTTAGAGGTTATTGCAACGTGTCAAATGGAGGGCGATGATGATCTGCCGTGGGTCAATGACAGTAGGAATGGTTTGNAAAGAAAAGATTAATGGTAAAGCTCTAGAAAATAAATGTTGTAAATACAAGGGTGCAGTAGAATGGTTTGAGAATTCTGGCCCAGGGCTGGGGATGTAATGTAGCTCAGCTGATAGAGTGCTTGCTTAGCGTGCACCAAGCCCTAGGTTTGATCCTCGGAACTGCATAAAGTCAGGTGGGCATCATGGTACAAGCCTGTAATCGGAATACTCAGGGAGTAGAGGCAGGAGGATCAGAAGTTCAAAGTCACCTCTAGCTACAGAGTTCAAAGCCAGCCTGGGCTCCATGAGACCCTGTCTCAAAACAAACAACATTTAGTCCGGGTTCTGCTACCTATCCCTTTAGAGAGACTGTGTAAGGAAGACGCAGATCCACTAGCAACTTGTGGAATCTGAAGCATCGCAAGTTCAATCCCAGATCNGCCCCGTTCTAGTAGTTTGAACTTGACCAAGTTACTTAACACCTGTGTGCCTCTTGGGGTTTAAGCAAGCTAATAAAAATAAAGAGCCAAGCCGGGCGGTGGTGGCGCACACTTGTAATCCCAGCACTCGGGAGGCAGAGGCAGGCGGATCTCGGTGAGTTCGAGGCTAGCCTGGGCTACCGAGTGAGTTCCAGGAAAGGCACCGCCAAAGCTACACAGAGAAACCCTGTCTCGAAAAACCAAAAAAAATAAAAAATAAAAAAAAAAATAAAGAGCCTAAAGGATGGCACCAGGTCAATAGTGTTAGCATTATTTTAGGTAGCATCACTACTATCAATCCGTTTGGAGAGATCTAAGATCATAGGAAATCAGTGCTCAAGGAAGATTGAGCAGAGATTGACAGNNACATACACGGTTGGCTGAGTGTAACAAGAGAAAGAAGGATAGCCAAACTTGGTGAAATTTAAGGGAAAATTTGGGGTCAGAGCTCTCAGCTAAGGCATGAATAGAATAGTCATGAGCAAAGACTCGGCAGAGACACAATGAGCCATTCATCCCCTGGCCCATGATGGCTGCGTGACTCACAGGCTATATACATGTCTGTCCAGGCACAGGGAGGCACCGCCTCTGGATTCAGATCTTCTCTGCAGTTACATGCCCTCAAAGCCGAAGCCCTATGACTGTTCTGTGTTTAAGATGTTCANGGTGCAGGATGGTTCTTCATCAATCTCTTCATACATTCTGATTTCTTCATGTGAGTGAAACTGGGATCCCAAGTGACCTGAACAGGTCAGATTTCAGGTGGTGAAAGTTGGGACTTAAGCTACTGATGAGGAGTAAGTCACGTGGTTTAGGATTGCATCAAAGTTGTCCCCCCCTCAATATCTCTTCTCAGAGTATGTGCCCTCTCAGAGCTCCTCAGACTCAGCACTGTTTCTGACATTTGGACTGAACGATTCTTTGTTCTGGGAGACAGTTATTCCACCGTAGAACATTTAGAATAGCTCCTCCACTCACTGCAAACAAGATTACTCCCAACCCAACTGTGACACCCCAAAACATCAACAGACATTGCCTGTCTTCTGTGGGGCCAAATTGCCCCCAGGATCAGAACTATTATTACAACTGATTACAAATTTAATTTTTTTTTCATTCAGTGATAAACTTACTCAAAGTCCCAGATTTTAAAACACAGGCTTGGGTGTAGGAAAGATGGCTCAGCAGTTCAAATCACTTGTAGCTTTTGCAAAGGACCCAGGGTTCAGTTTCCAGCACCCACATGAGGGTGCACAACCATCTGTACCTCCAGTTCCAGGGAATCCGATGCCCTCGTCTGCCCTCCACAGGCACCAGGCATGCACATGGTGCACAGACATACATGCTGGCAAAACACTCATACACATAAAAATNAACACATTTCTTAAACGTTAAATGAATAGAATTGGCTATTTTTCATTTGGCTAATGATCATATAATGAATTTTATCTGTCTTTCCATTGGAAATGGAGTTAGCAACTAAGCACACGAAATCATAAACCATTTTATGACCACCCACTTCAGTGTTCTGAGGAATCCACAGAGAAGACTACTCAGACATGGCTTTAAGCCAATAGAAAGTCTTGACCAGCCCACCATCGACCACAGTGTGTGCTCAGGACCCCAGTGTAATCCCAAACCTTTCTCAGGGTCAACCTTTAACCACACAAACCATATCCTGGGTTGACACGCCTCAGTTAGCAAGAACAGTTAGCCTGAAGCAGAACTACAGAAGCCAAAAGGCAAGGTTAGTACATTTAGGGACTTTCCCAGAACTATGGACTTTGATGGATTGGGTCTTTGTTCTTGTTTGTGCAGATGGTGCTGTCTGGATGCTGAGTTTTACAGCCCGTGTGGCACTTCCATCATGGAGTCAGTTGTGTTAAGATCTTGGGGGCTTGTAACATAAGATTTGAAAAAACACTCAAATTTTTTTTACTTGATTTTTGTTTCCTTTCAGATGGCATTTTGCATAGCNCAGGCTAGCCTTGAACTTGCTATGTAGTTCAGGATGACCCTGAACTTCTGATCCTGAGGTTTCAGGTATGTACTACNATGTCCAGTTTATGCCACACGGAGGATTGAACCCAGGGCCTTATGCATGCTTAGGCAAGCATTCCACCAGCTTAGCTTTATCCACAGCCTACCAAATTATTTTTGAAATCATGTAACTAAAGATTAAAGGCCTTGTCGGGAAATAAACCGACTGTCAGCACTGTCTCAAATAGATATTTTAATATCTAAAACCTAGATCTTCAAATTCTTCTGTGCCTGTGATATATCTAAGTGTGATTCAGAAAATACTAGCTTCAAGAGGGTATCTTGTAGGAAAAGGGCGCCAACCTTAACCCTAACCCTAAGTCTGTATCAAGAAAACATAGAGAGCTTTCTCATCTCACAGTTTACTATATTTGTGGGATTCATGCTGAATCTCCNGGAAGCACATGCTGGATAGGTTGTTTCTCTATCCCATCCAGCTATTGTACTGGCTGGTTTTGTGTGTCAACTTGACACAAGCTAGAGTCATCAGAGAGTCATCCGAGGAAGTTGAGGAAATGCCTCCTTGAGATCCAGCTGTAAGGCATTTTCTCATTTAGTGATCAGTGGGGGAGGACCTAGACCAATGTGGGTGGGGCCATCCCTGGACGGCTGGTCCTGGGTTCTATAAGAAGGGGGGCTGTGCAAGCTGGTAAGCAGCTCCGCTCCATGGCCTCTGGGTGGCTCCTCNTTAGAGTCACACTTGTGATGGGAGTCCTGCCGGAAGCTCTGAACAGCATGCCGGCAGGAAGGACAGCCTGCAGGGTTACTTCAGAAACTGGAAGAGAGATCATTCACGAGTGGCTGCTTGGGCTCTAGCCACCAGACAGCCTACCCTAGCCATTTCCTTCGAAGGATAGCTCCCACAGACTTGAGAGACGCTGATTGGTTTATCTTGGACCAGTTGCCACAGCCCGTCCCCCACTCCCCGATCAACAAAGTGGAAGGACAATTCCANCCACACACGGTGCCCGGAAGGTAAAATACCAAAAGAGCTTTGAAAGACTTTCTGAGCAGAAAGAGGAGATATTTCCACTTTGTGTCTGCTTTTTCTAGTCATCCCCTACACCTTGCCCACAGCATGGAAGCCTTCCATCTGCCCAGGCTTCAATCACAGCGGTCAAGGCAGCCTGTCTTTCAGGGAGGCCTTTGCGGGTAAGTCTTTTTACCCTGAAAGTCAGCACTGATGGATGATTGATGACTCCCAAGAGTATCAGTTCATTGCATTATCAGCTAAACATCCTCCTTCTTAACAGACGTCCAAAACACAAGGGCAGAGAACTGTAAGGTGATGTGAGACAGTGGGGAAATGACCTCCGAGTAACCTAAGCAAAGAACCTGAGTTAAGCATCTGCCCTTTCCCCAACCTCTCATTAGCCATAAACTTTTCTTAGTAANTGTAAAAGTATTTGGCCAGTCATCCATGTCTGTGAAAACAGAGGGGTGGCTATTACATGAGCACAAAGGTTNTATCCCAGCCTCTAGTGAGGTGGTTCTCAACCTTGCTAACGCCACAGCCCTTTAATACAGTTCCTCATGTTGTGGTGACCGCCCCCCACCATACAATTATTTCGTTGCTACTTCATTACTGTAATTTTGCTGCTTTTATGAATTGTAATGTAAAGATCTGATATTTTCGATAGGCTTGGGAGACCCCTGTGAAAGGGTNGTTTGACCCCCAGAGGAGTCTCGACCCAGAGGTTGAGAACAGCTGGTCTAGTGGGCTTGCTTCTACCTGAAAAGGCCTTTCTTTGGATCACACAGTCTTTTAGTCTTGGTCATCAACACACTTTCTCTTGCTGAGAAGAAATATTGTACAGAAGTTAGACTGTGGACCAGTTCTTATTTTTATTTTTGACTCTGAGGTGGGGGTGGGGGGAATCTTGATTATTACATTCTCATTTGAGTTTTGTTTATTCTTTTTTCATTTAGAATTATTTTATGTATATGAGCAAGCCACATTGTAGGTGCTAGGAACTGAATCCAGATCTTCTGCAAGAGCAACAGATATTCTTAACCACTGAGCCATCCCTCCGGCTCCTTTGAAGGTCTAGGTACTTTTTTTTAAGATTTATTTTATTTTTTATGTGTGTATGTATTTGTGTAACTGAATGCCACATGTGTATAGGTGCCTGAGGAGGCCAGAAGAGGGCACCACCAGATTCCCTGGAACTGGAGTTACTAGTGGTTACGAGGTGCTGAATGTGGGTGCTGGGAACCGTACTTTGTTCCTCTGGGAGAGCAGCAAGCACTATTAACTGCTAAGTCATCTCTCCAGCCCTAGTTTGGGTTTCATTATTTGCTTCTTGATTTCGTTGCAGCAAAAGTTACAATTTTCCAACAAAGAATGAAAGAAGAAAAACATAATTTTGAGGCAAAACTGCTGCTACTACATTCATTTTTATGAAGTATGCCTTATGGCCATTTGCATTCTGGGGTGAAAGCATGTGGTATGTGATCTTTCTTTACTTAATATATTTCATTATGCAGAAAAATGAAATTCAAATAAGAAACCACATTCCTTGAAAAAGGAGAAAATGACGGAGACTGTGACATCTGATATCCATTCCATGTGTGTGTGTGTGTCTGTGTGTGTCTGTGTGTGTATGTGTATAAATGTTCACATAGAGTCCAGAGGACAACCTCAGGTGTCACTCCTCAGTAGCCACACATTGATTTTTTGAGACGGGGTCTCTCACTGGCCTAGAACTCAGCAGGGATCTGCTGTTGCTGCCTCCCCAACACTGAGAATACAACCATGCACTCATCTTGAGATTCCCAGGGAAATACCAATTTCTTGGGGTG
>LZPO01008996.1:0-10131 GCA_001675575.1 Neotoma lepida | reverse complement strand
CAGCAACATAACTTGCAAAGTGAATTCAGGAATATAATAAGACATGCTTAGATGATGACCAAGTGGGCTTCACCCAGTAAAGGCAAAGATGGATCAACATATGAAATTAGTAATTGTTAGTATATCACATAAATAAATTTAAGCTCAGAAAACACATAAGCATTCTAACTGATGCCTAGAAAAATCATACATCAATGCTCAACAAGTCTTCCTGATGAAAGTCCGAAGGACATTAGGAGTCAAAGGGATATATCTCAAAACAGTAAAGGCTATATGCAACAAAATCATTGCCAATATTAAAATCAATGGACACAGATGAGAACACTTCCTATGAGATCAGGAGGGAGACAGGATGCCTATTCCCCGTTCTTTTATTCAAATAGTGCTCAAAGTCTTAGCCATAGCAACTAGGCAATAAAAAGACATAAAGAAGGTCAAATAGAAAAAGAAGAATTTAGGGGGGCAGCAGCAGGCAGACTTCTGTGAGTTCCAGGCTAGCCTGGTCTGCAGAGCAAGTTTTCAGACAGCAAAGGCTACAAAAACAAACAAAAAAGAAGAAAGAAAGANAAAGAAGTTGAACTATCCATAGTTGAAGGTTACACAATTCTATACTCAAAATTCCATATAGATTCGACTAGAAAAGTCTTATATCTAATGGACACTTATGGTAAAGTTGCAGAACACAAAATAAATATACAAATAGACAGTAACATGTATTTATGCCAATAATCAACTCTCAGAGAAAGAAATTGGGAAAATATAATATCCATAATATCTCAACAACAGTATCTAGGAATTAAAAAGAAGTAAAAAAACAGGATAAAGGAATAGAAGNAAAAGAACTCTTTAGGGAAAACTTCAAGACATTGAAAAGGGAAACCAAGGAACATACTAGAAAATGAAGTGATCGTTCATGCTCCAGAACTGTCAGAATTAATATGAAAATGGCTCAACTATCAGAGTTAATCTACAGAATTAATAAAATATTCAACAAAATTCCAATATCACAGTTCACATACTTAGAAAAAAGTAATCCAAGAATTCACATGGAACCACAAAANAGCATGAATATCCAAAACTATGTATTAAAGAGTAAGAACGTGGCTGGATACATCACAATGCTTGATCTCAAATTATACTACAGATTGAAATGACAAAGACAGCCTTATGCTGGCATAAAAAGAGAGAGAATGATTGAATGAAATAGAGGAGCCAGAAACAAATGAAAGCAATTAATATTAAAGATACAAACATAGGCTGAGTGAAACTGTTGACAAGATATGCATAGGATAAAATGTTCATACCCAGAAATATTAAGAAATAGGCCAGAAAGGAAACAAACAGCTCTGTTTTAAAATGAAAGAAACAGACTATACATTCTCCAAAGAAAACATAGGATACCCAACAGTTATAATACAAAATATTCAACATCACTAATCATCAAGGAAATGCAAAACAATACCACAAGACATCCTCCCACAGCTGGAAGAATGGATATTATCAAAAACACAAGATATACTAAGCATTGACAAAAATACAGAAAAAAAGGAACTATAATATTCTTTGGTGGGAGTATAAATTAATACAGCAATTTAGAAAACATTGTGTAAATATCTCAAAAACCTTAAAAATGACTATAGTGCAGTAATACCGATATCCTTTTCAAAATAACTAAGTGTATGAAGTTATAGATATGCAAATTGACTTGATTTCCCCATTCTACATTATCTATATATATATATATATTAATCCATTACATTTTGCCCTAAAATATTTAAATATTTACAAATGTCAATCAATCCCCCATTTCTTTTTAAGAATTGAAACCTTTGGCCTCTTGGACAGGCTACAGACAGATATTAAAAACTTGGGCTCGAGGGCATAGTTCCATGTAGTAATGTCTAACTGCAGGAGACTCATCTGTCTTTGAAATCACTTCAGGGATTTTCTCTGTCAACAACATTTTGGGAGATTTTTCCAGGTCCTAGAAATATCACCTAGGTCAAGGAGAGGGAATATTTTATCCTCCCTGTGAAGTCTATTTCTAACATGTAGATTCAGTTTACTCTAGTGAAAGAGCTAAATTCACAGACCTTCCCAAAGTAACAGTGAAGGAAATCCAGGGGGAGAGCCAGAGGAGACCTAGCTCACATTGCTGTGCATTGGTTTAATAGGACCATTTAGTTCCATTTGGTTCAATTAACAAATATCTACCAAGGGCTTACTAAGTACAACACAAAGGCATCCCCTGCCTGACAGTTGAGGCAGAGAATGCTTCCACAGAGGCAAAGTGTATGTGATGTCACAGGCCATTTACAACTCTCAAGGCATTATTTTATCAACCAATTGTGGCTTCCTCAGCCTAGGCCTTCAACAAGCACAGAAGCTGGATTGCTTTTGAGATGCAACTTTTATTGTGAGTGATATTTATTCTCCTGAAAGATTCTTGTGACTTTGCCACCCACCACGTTGTTAAAGATGAAATCTTGAGCACATACACTTTGCTACAAACCTAAGGGTCCAAAGATCAGTTAGAAAAGGAGCTACAATAGATCAAGTACAGCTGGGGGTGACAGTAGAGTACAGTTTATTAGTCCCAATTATGCTGTTTCCCAGAGCCACTGATAGAAACTGGATTAACATCTGAGTCAAGAGGGTTCAGATATAAAAGCTAGGTTGATACAAAGGTCTACCTGGCTTCAATATTCATAATAATAAGAAATAATTTGAATATACAACATATAATGAGGATTAAATTTGTCTACATAAGACGATAAAATACTTTACAAATCAAAATACACTGAAGATTTTAATGTTGTAAGACCCACAATTCTTGGGTGATACTAATGCCAAAGGTATGTAAGTTAAAATACATTAAAAAAATATTTATAATCTTTTCATTATACCCACATAATACTACCTCTGACCACATTTCTGACTACTTTGAAAAGTGCTTTTTCAATGTTTGGGGAGATAGTTCAGTCAATAAAGGACTTACCTCATCAGCATGAGGACTGGAGTTCACATGTCCAGCACCTACATAAATACCAGGTACAGTGGTATACAACCATATCCCAGTGCTTGGGAGATGGAGATAGGAGGATCCCTGAGGCTAGTTAGTCCAACTGAATGAGCAAGCTCCAGGCTCATTAATCTTGTCTCAAAATAAGGTGGGGAACAATTGAGGAAAAACACCTTCTGCTACTTATCCTACTAGGTAGCATACTACAGGCATATACTTAGTGTTAAATAGGATATCTCAGTATGCCTTGGTGACTAAGCCACCTAGATTATTTGCTGAGCTGCATGTCAAAGAAAGACAGTATCAAAAACAAGCAAACAAAAACAAGCACAAAAAACAAAGGTGGAATACATCAAAGTTAACCAAAGGTTGCTTTTGGGTCTGTGGTCTCCACATAATTCAAAGATTTATGTAGGCACATACACAGAGGCATGCAACAACACATAATAAGTAAATAAACCATCACAGAACTATGCAAAGCAATGTTCCAAGAAGATTCACTTTCTATTTCTCAGCTTTCTGTCATCATCTACTAATGTCATTCTCAAAAGTACAATGTTGAGATAGATAATTCATTTGGATTTCCTTCTTGCTGGATAGTATATTCTAATCAAGAATAAGCTGGAATCTATTAAATGTAGGAAAATTATTATGAGGACAAATGCTGAGCTGCATTAATTATATTGGAGGTAAAGAAAACTTTAATGATGGTGGTCTAGATTTTAATGCTCAAAACCATGGATTTTCAGAGTATTTACTTTGTTTTAAGTAAAGCTGAGACTTCACATTCAACAATTCAATGTTTTTCATCTCTAGAGCTCCAAAGAGGAAAGCATGCAGAGCCTTGTTGGCAATATTAAAGCTGTCACTATCTTTCCCTGAATCTCCTGGATCAGCCTCAAGAAGAAACTGTACTCGTAACACAGTGGCACGGAGCTTATTGATATTCTCATTTGATGATAGTATCACTTTCTCCTCAACAATAACTTCAGCTTAAAGGAACATAAAAGGAAAGAAGATAGCTCCTGAAGTAATTAACTTCAACACCGACTTCTAGATGCTGTTTCCTGGAGCTATGTATATTGGGAAATNTTATGAATACTCTAGAGCTAATATGTAATTAGGAACTTTTGGAAACTTAAGTCACAATTCTTTGCATTCGTCATATCTGCTGAATACCCAATATGAGATAACAAAAGGAATTTACCACCTAGTAAGCTCTTAGAATATGCTCTGCTAGGCTAAATTTATCTCCATCATCACCTTGTGAATTGGATGTTATTCTATTTATTTTATCTCTTATCCAAAGTTAACAGTTAAAAGGGGTAAAACTACACTGAAGCATATTCCTCTGGTTTCTTATTGAGTTCTCATAAGCACTATAGCAATAAAAGACCAAAGAGTACAGGTGTGGCGATATAGCACACTAGTAGAACACTTGCCTACCATGCACAAAGTCTATGGTTCAATCTGAAGCATCACATAAAATCAGACAAAAACACAGCAGTACAAAGACTTTGCATTTATTTTATTATTGGCCTTTTGAATGGTGCCATTATAAAACTATATGTACATACTATGAAGTAACTATAAGTCAGTTGCATACACTCAGGAATATAGAATAATGAAGACACCTGTAGCTCAGTTTTACAATTAAAGTTTATCTACAAAGTATGTCAAGTAAACGTTCTTGTCATCTATATGTAGCATAATAGATATTCAGTGTCTATTTCCAACATTTGTTCTTAGGAACATCTTTGGGGGTTCCTTGTCTCACATGTGTAATAGGGCTTTATTTTTATATTTTCTCTCCTTTTATCCTAGAGGTCCTTTGAGTATATACCATGGCTTCCAGTTTAGTGTTTTTATGGCATTCTTGAGTGTGCAAATGAGTGAGTNTCAGCATCTACATCTGTTTCTTGTGTCTTTTCTTGGGCTCTTTTTCTTCTGTTTGTTTGTTTTGTCCTATTCTGATGTATTAGTTTTTGTGTTATCTTTTATATTTTATTTTACTTTATTATTACTCTTTAGAAACCTGTTTGTTTCCTATTGGGAACCAAAAAAGGTGAATCCAGATGGGAATAGAGGTAGGGAGGAAGTGGCAGGAGTAGAGGGAGGAGAAACCATAATCAGGAAATATTATGTGAGAAAAAAGATCTACTTTGAAAATAAGAAAAAAATAGAAATAGTAAAAACATTTTAAAAAGCTATATGAATAAAATATGTTTTAAGTATAAAGTATATAAATATATACAAATATGTCATCTTGTTCCTAAAATATAAAGCATATATATGTATATATATATATATATATATATATATATGGTAATTTTGGTACTGAACTGCCTCAAATTAATTATAAATTATTTTACCTTCATAAATTCCCAAGAGTGCTATGTGTATACAGAGATAAACAAAACATGAGTTTTCTTTTCTTTATCCTTTTATTCCTGTTTTCCTTCTTTAATGGAAAAAAGGAAAAATAAAATGTTGAATGCCTCTAATGCTCTTCACTATCTTAGGTAAATGACAAAGAATGTAGCATGTGCTCACCATGGCCTTTGAGGGTAAAGAACCAAGTGGATGCATTAATGTTCTTAAAGTATGGACACATGGAAAGAGTGAACAAAAATGCCAACAGCTGATGTTGGAGATAGAAGAGAGGTGATAATGAGTAAAGGAAGATCTAAGGAGCCAAAGACTGCTCATAGCTAGGGAGCTAAAAATAAAAGAAAACAGAAGACCTGGAGCTGGGAGCTAAAGAGAAACCACAATTGATGCTTCTCAGGCCACCCCTTTCTTATAATGTATGATTCTCTTTTAAGAAGAAAAATCACTATCTCTTCTCATTCATTAAACAGTATCATGGTTATAACTATGAAGACAAAGAACAGAGAAAAGAGAATGGACAGGAGAAAGAAGGGGATGAAAGAAGAAAAGGAAGAGAAGAGTGGAAAAGGGTACAGTAAGGTAGGGTAGGGAAGAGTAGAGGGAGAAGGAGCAGTGACTTATTACTAGGATAATAAGCACATATGGAGAACTCTAAGAGATTTAAAATTCTACACAGGGAAAAATCCTTAGATGTAAAGTCTATGCCTGGAAGTGAGTATAAAAAATAATAGAAAAAAGACTTAATAGTAACAATAAAATTTCTAGATATCAGAGAGAAGTGAATAAACCAAAAGAAACATAACTATGAAATGAACATAATAGTGGGAACCTCGAGCATCTTCCAAATTGTGTGGGAACCACACATTGCTATTATCACAAAATGCTAATATTGATTTAATACAAGTTCTCAAACTCAGTATTCTTTGCCTAACACACATTAATTTCACTTTTTCTTCCTTTTTAATTTTAAATAATATTTTAGTCTTTGAAAATTCATATGTTTATACAGTATATATGGATAGTATCCAGTCTCCATTGCCTCCCTCTAATGCCCCTGGAGCCCTGACAACTACCCCTCTCACAGTTTCGTGTCCCCTTTTTTATAGTTATTGATAACCCCCCAAGTTCAATTAGTACTCCCCATATAAACATGGGTGTATGGCTGTCCGCTGGAGCATGGGCAAGCTGCCAGCAGACACAAACCCAAAGCCGCATGAGTCTCCCATCCAAGAAGACATTAGAAGACATTAACCATTAATGGCTCCTCCAATAAGGTTGTGGCTTCAGGGCCTCTCCCCTAAACATGCTGAGATTTTAAATGGCCTGATCTGGGGCAGGTAACCAGAGGTTTTGTGAGTTAATGTGTACCAACAGTTACGTTATTTTCCCAGAAGTCAGCATTTCATAGCTGTTCTCATCATCTACAGTACTGTTTATATTATAATGTTTCCCACCACCTCTGTGAAGTTCCTTGAGCCTTGGATGTCGAAGTGGTTAAAAATATCCTAAATAGAGCTAAGTAGTAAGAGTTAAACTTTTGCTTCTTTCTAAAAATGTATTTTCAAATCTTAATGTTGTCTCTGCTCTCCAGAAAGATGATATATTTTTATTTTAAACATGTTTCAACAAAAAATAGACTAGAAATGTAATTTTACAACCTACATTCTCAAAGTCATAAGATTTGAAGAAACAGATGAATAACATTCAAGACTGGTGTATGGAAAACTGATCTTCAAACCAAAAACGTGATTGCAAACCTTGCTTGAAAATTCTAAAAATGTTTTCTAAGCATTCTCCTAAAACATAAATTTTCAGCTGCAATTAGATCTTATAAAATATTTTATTATAAATATTCTTGGTTTTGCCCTCATGTCACTTGCTCTTAAGCTTTCATTTCTTTTTTGTGCTCAGATAAATTGTTATGAAGTATTAGACATTTCTCAGTATTAAACTGAGTTTCTAGCATCACTTCTCACAAAAATGTTTACTGCTGTCTAAACTTGTAAATTAATGTGTTTGGGGGTTGACTAGGAAATGATTCCCACCTGCTCAGTCCTGCTTGCTCCTGCCATTCCTGGTTGTCCTTTATGCTGCTATTTCGGCTCTCCAGATAGTTTTCAAAGGCAGCTGTGCTACAACCCAAGCTCATAGATCAAAGACTTTCACCCCATGGTTGCCTTCACTGAATGCTGAACTTGGAACTGGGAGGCTTTGCTGTAAAGGTGGAGAATTACTGTCAATGAGCCTTTGCAACTCATGCCATAACAACACCGAGAGTCTGCAGCTCAGAGACAGTTACAGCTAAATCAGGCCATTCCATTTGTTCCCTGGCATGCCCCACCCACAGCTCCTGCTTAGAACTGACACTACCACTCTGAACTCTATTTACAACTGTTGAACCTTGAGGTTTTGCTTATATTTGTGACTCACGGATTATGAAGAGAAAACAGAAGAAAAAGTGAACTACATGATTTATTTTTCCTTTGGCCCTCCCAGAAATAATAATGTTTTCTTCTTCTCTCAGTGGGAAGGATTTTATATATCCCATCTGTAAATGTTCACAGGGATAAAAAGCTGATACAGAAATAAATTGTATCATTTCCTGGAAGCATGGTGGCAGTTCTCTTTAGTTCCTAAGGATATAACAGCACATAAAGAGAAAAGCTGAGATGCCTTTTTGCCTAGGGAAAAGAAATTTTAGACGGATGTTCAGGGATTTATTTAGTCAGGTAATTTCACCCATTGTCCATTTCCATCAGCTCCGCAATTATCGTCTATGTAGTCAGAGAACAATGAAGTCACATAACCCTCAGCACTCCTAAAGCAGAACATTGTCTGAGATCACAAAGCCTGTGGCATCCATATTGATTCTGGAGAGTGGCTGAAGTAGAGTGCCTGAGCCAGATATTTAACAGGGATGAACAGGNAGAACCAAACCTAGAGCCTGGAGCAAAGCAAAAGTTTTTTTCATAACAGTATTATTATCTCTCTGTTTACTGTTTTCTTTGTGCAGAATTACCCCCATACCCTATAGTGGTAAAACTAGAGTTTATTTAGTACCTATTCTGCACACATACAAAAAATCAATATGTTTCATTAAGAAAAACAACTTGGTATTGGCATAAAAACAGACATGTGGACCAATGGAATCAAATTGAAGACCCTGACATTAATCCACACATCTATGAACATCTGATTTTTGACAAAGAAGCCAAACTGTATAATGGGAAAAAGAAAGCACATTCAACAAATGGTACTGGCATAACATGTCAACATGTAGAAGATTGCAAATAGATCCATATCTATCTCCATGTACAAAACTCAAGTCCAAGTGGATCAAAGACCTCAACATAAATCCAGATGTCCTTAACCAGATAAAGAGAAAGTAGGAAGGAGCCTTGAAAGCATTGGCACAGAAGACCACTTCCTAAATATAACACCAGTAGCACAGACACTAAGAGGAACAATCAATAAATGGGACCTTTTGAAACTAAAAAGCTTCTCTAAGGCAAAGGACATGGTAAATGAGACAAAATATCAGCCTACAGAATTGGAAAAGATCTTCACCAATCCTACATCTGACAGATGGCTGATCTCCAAAATATATAAGAAACTCAAGAAACTAGACTTCAAAATACTAAATAATCTGATTTAAAAATGGGGTACAGATCTAAACAGAGAATTCTCAAAGGTAGAATCTCAAATGGCCAAAAGACATTTAAGGAATTGCTCAACATCCTTAGTCAGCAGGGAAATGCAAATCACAATGACTCTGAGACACAATCTTACACCTGTCAGAATGGCTAAGATCAAAAACACTGATTGTTTGGTAGGAGCTCTACCTCAGCCCCTGGCGTCCTGCTCTGAACAGACAGTTCCCGGCTGCCACACAAAGTCCAGCCCACTGGCGACTGGCAGCACTGCTTTCTACCTGGGGGGTCTTCTGGAGGCAGCCACAGGCCATGCTCCAGCCTAGTGCTCTATCACTGGCCCTGCTTCTTGTGCTGCTCAGGCTCCACCCCCGGCACCACCCACACCTCCAGCCACTCAGACTCCTGGCCCGTGTGCAGCCCAAGCAGCAGCCAGGCACTGGGCCACACACTGCTGAACCCACCCCTTCAGAGCCTGCCAAACACAGCTCCTCCCCCAGAGAGGCCAAGACCACTCCCTCGGCCTATTTGAGCAGGCATCCCAGAGACTAGACTCGTGGTTCTTCCAGTCTCACGTCCCTGGTTCCCCTCCTCTCTGAGGGCCGGAGAATCACCCGGGAATGTTTTACCCATTAAACCAGGGCTTTTTAAATTCAGTCTAATTTGGTCTGATTGGATTGCTGCATTGGTGGAGAGGCCTATCCAGGTGTAAAAACTTATCACTGATGACAGCTTAAGTTGGAGAGGATATGGAGCAAGAGGAACACTCTTCCACTGCTGGTGGTAGTGCAAACTTGTACAGCCACTTTGGAAATCAGTATGGCAACTCCTCAGAAAATTGGGAATAAATCTACCTCAAGACTCAATGATACCACTCTTGGGCAGATACCCAAAGGGTGCTCAATCATACCACAAGGACACTTGCTGGACTATGTTCATAGCAGCACTATTCGTAATAGCCAGAACCTGGAAACAACCTAGATGCCCCTCAACTGAAGAATGGATAAAGAAAATGTGGTACATTTACACAAAAAAAGTATTACTCAGCTGTTAAAAAAAATGACATCA
>LZPO01008994.1:17244-28494 GCA_001675575.1 Neotoma lepida | reverse complement strand
GCTCACTTTTCTTCATGCTCTGAGAACTATAGCAAACACTCTAGAAACATAGCCAGGCCCAGAGCTGTAGATGCACTTGGGACAAAAAACCAGCTTCTTCATGGCAGCTGAGGAGACTAGAGAGAGTGGCATGTGGCAGGGCATTCAGTACCACAAATAGATCACTTCAAATTGTTGCACAGTAAATTCTGAATGATAATGCCACAGTTCCTTGGGGTCTATCAGAGAACAGACACTGTGGTAGGCGAAATCTCCCAGCATTCATCTGAGAATCCCAGAAGGCTAGCCTTTGGAGGACTCATTCCCTCACAGGTGGGGCTATTGAGATATAAGCCAGTAGATCTATATCCTCTTAAGTTATAAACCAATAAAAGTACAAAAACGAAGACAATCTAAACAAAATGTCAAGGAAATCAGAACACTGTCCAGAAAAAGATAATAGAGTTTAAATGTCATATAACAAAGTATCCTCAATGTCTCTCAAATAAATATGATAAGACACAGAAAGACCAAACCAACAAGCATTTCAAGAAGAAGATTTGTCAATAGAACAGATCCAGACAGACATGTGGACATATTCACAATTTAGAATTGTTGCTTCACAGTAAGACATGTATCCAAACCCCAGGGACTTTTCAGATTTGTTAATTCTTATATGCTAAAGNTATGTTAAACAACATATGATAACCTCACAATACCATAAAACTGCTAAGAACACAGACATTTTAGAGTCAGACTCAAACTCAAATTACCAGGAAAAAAANATCTCAACACTGCAAAGGGAGCTCTATGTCTAATGAAGAAAGGAAAATTAACATAAGTATGGTGAAAATGGATATTTAGTATTTTAACATTTTAGATATTACAAAACTTCTCATAACATACCAGTATTCTAATTAGGTGAAATTTGTTTCTTTGACATGCAGAATCATGTTGAACAACTTCTGTTTTCAAGCAGCTATGGTAATACACCACCTACAAATAACATCTATTCTTTTTACATGTTTTTGATGAGATTCACTCAGCACAAAGATCTGTAACTATGACTGTAATCAGAATGTGAAATATTCTTGACACTGACAAGCTTCTTTCTTCACTGGATCAANGAGAATGCTTATTCACAGTGTTGGCAGTCATTTATGCTTGTTGTCACTCAAATTTGCCATTTGCAATCCCTCTTATTTCTAATTTCCCTCCTGTTGTTCTGGTCTGGGCNGCTGGTTATAGCCCTTTCTAGATGAGATGAAGAGAATTTTATTTTCAATATTTCCTATGACATGAGCAATAGTTTAATTTTGGTCTCACAGAATATTCCACTTACCAGATTTAATTTTTTTGAATTTATTAAGAAATGGCTTCTTACTTTGTTTCAAAATCAGTTTGGGGAGTTTTGAAATAATTCTACTTCCATTCAGATGAATGTACACAGGTACAACTAGGTCATCTGGGAGAAAGGCTCTCATGCTTGACGTAATTTCCATCTGGAGGATTTCCTCCCTCCCTGCAGGATGTGTATTTGTTCCTTAGTCTTTCTACTGTTAATCTTTGATTAAATTGTGTTCTGATAACCTTGGAGGTGTTACATCACTTCCTGACCTCCTCCNTGATCAGGCTTTGGCTCACCGCCCCTCTAGCAGTACTATATACACTGTGGCCTCTCCTGGTGGTGTAGGAGGCAACAGGGATGAGCAAGTGTGTTACCTGTATTTTCAAAGCCTGCTGTTGTGTCATGAAGATTGGCATCAGACTTGTGTAACACTAAAGGTGTTCTTGGTAATTCTTCATTATTTGTTTCACACTATTTTTGTCCATTCTTTTTTTTCCAAGAAGTACTTAAGGGAAGGACTCAGTAGATATTTTTAAATTAAAATTGCACATTCTTCATCATCAGTATCATTTCTGAACACAACATGAAAATGTGCAATAAAGCAGCATCAGAGTACATTTGTGCTTTTTATTTTTTTTGCCCCAAATATTTACTTTGTCTATATGGAAACTAAACTTTAAATCTTTAGTTGTAGCAATCACTAAAATTCCTATTCTTGTCCTTACTTTATCTGAAAATTTCAGCCTTTCAGTATAAATTGAATATGAATTAACCAGATTTCACTTTCAAAATGTATAATGTGTAATAATGATTGTTTTGTAACTCTTTTCAGAGTTTATAGAATAATAGTTTCTTAACCATATTCTTTTGTATTATATCCAGTGATCACACTTCTGTTGAAGAATGGTTAGCTACAATTTTAATTCAAGATGAAATTGTTATCTGAGAAGATCAAGGACGGGTTACATTGATGTTGATTGCAGAAAATGTGTTTCTTTTATTCTTATTTCATCTCATCCTTGTAATAGTGTGGTAAGCAAAAAGCTATGACAATTTCATACAAGCTCAAAGCTGCTTTACTTGCATAAACACTATGAAATAGGCTGCATGTGGTGTCCCAAACCTTTAATCCCAGCACTCAGGAAGCTGAGGCAAGGCAGGNGGATGGAGTTCATGGTTAGACTGATCTATATACAAGTCCTTAAATGACGGAAACACTGTTCAGTGTCAACTCCTCTGCATGTAAATTCACTCTACTAATGATGTCTCGTTCTAAATGTCATTCTTTTTTATCACTGTTTTAATGAAAATGAAATGCAATCTCTTTCTAACTGTGTATTAACTTCNCAATATTCTTCTTACAAAATCACGGTCTTCAAGATTTCCAAAATAATGCCAAATCATAATCACATTATGATGTGGGTCACAGCAAGTATAATTTTACAAAAGTCTATCATTACATATTGTTTTCTCAGGATATCTCAAGTTCTTGTCTAAGGGTCTGTCTCTTTCTGCAGGTATTCCCGGGCTCAGCATCCTTTGCTCTGACCTCTCAGTTACTCAGCAAGGCAACTTCTGTGGACTTTGCAAACACATAGTCAAACCTAGATGTGGGGCCCTAAAAGTAACCTTAAAACTTATTAGAACTTAAAGCAAATCCTTAATAAAATTGTATATCATGAATAATAACTGCATCAGCTGTTAAGAAAATAGAAATATCTCATATAAATTATTATTTGGAAAAGGTGACTCTGATCCGTTGCTTTAGAAATTCACAGTAGAATTACTGATTATCTTAATGAGTGATTCTGGTAGTTCTATCCTTGTGGTTTCTTTGGAAGAGCATAGAAAGGCACAGTTTGACATGATCACTGTAAGCACATTACCATGGCTAAGCTGGGTAACCTTCACACAGCCACCAACATGGCATTTTAAAACAACATGAATTCATTACATCACAGGATTCTTGGTTCAAGTGTTTGAACATGGTTTACCTAAGTTCTTTGNTTACTGTTTAATAAACCCGTCATCCAGATGTCACTAGAGATTGCAGTCTTGTCTAATGCTGGTCCCACAAAAGACATANTCCTGAAAGTAGCTTTAAGCAGCATTCTTCTGTGAGCTGTTGGCTGAAGGAGGTGGCTGTAAGTTTTCTAGTGATACAGCCCCTTTCTTTCTCCAAACTAGCAGGACGCAGTTTCACCTAATAAGGTGGTTATCATGATGTGTGCATGTATATATAGTCTCATAACCTTTACTGAATCCTACCTGGTCCAAGAAGCCCCATCTCTTCTTAAAAATGGGACCTCTTATGTTATGAGTACAAACCAATAGAGTTATCATGTGGTTTTGATCCACACCGTGTCTTAAGATGACAAGAAGATTAAAATACCATACAAATAATGTGCACTGACAGTGTTTGTAAAGAATGTGAGAAAAAGCCAGGCGGTGGTGGCGCACATTTTTAATCTCAACATTCGGGAGGCAGAGGCAGGCAGATCTTGTGAGTTTGAGGCCAGCCTGGGCTACCAAGTGAGTTCCAGGAAAGGCGCCAAAGCTACACAGAGAAACCCTGTCTCGAAAAACCGAAACACAAAGAATATGAGAAAAAATTGAAAATTGTTTTAAACAAGCATTTCAAAAAGCAAAATCAAATATGGCAGTTACAAAGTAGAAATGGAAACCTCTGCTCTCCTTAGATAAAAATAAGAGCAGATTGAACGGCTCCTTAGCTGTTTGCTCTAGTACCATGCATACTAGTATTGACTAAAGAAAAAATATTTTAATTGTGTTAATTTTATGTGTGTGTGCCTCTCTGTGTGTGTGAGTGTGTGTGTGTGTGTGTGTATGTATGTGTGTGCATCTGTGTGTGTATGTTTGCAAGTGAAGTCAAACAAATGACCAGAGTACAATGCATGTATACCTTTTATACAGAATGATAAATCTGAGGAACAACTAAGGATAAGCAGATTAGTGGACTGGGCTAGTCAAGCCTGGAGATGATCCTTAGAGATAGATTCTGGAGAGTGCACAAACTGGCAGAAGACAAGTGTTGAGTGGTTTTATTTGGGTTCAAGGAGGTCCAGGTACCACTCACTTGAGATGATGGCTATTTTCTAGCCTTGGTTTGTAAAGAACCTTCTCCTAGAAGAATTAGACTGACTGTGGGGATGCAGACCAAATGGCTCTTCAGGGAGCTGCATCTGCTTGAATGTGTTATTTAAGCTAATCCATATCCCAGTTTGGTATATGTTGAGATGGCACATCTCAAAAGCTTCATAAATCACAGCATCAAGAAGGGAGAAAAGGAGGAAATGGAGTAAGTTCACTGAATCTCCTGTTGTTGTGCTAACAAATGACCATAGATTGTCTGTTGAAGCTATCATCCATTGCCAGTCTCTCACTGTGCAGCCTGTGAGCAGGAAATCACTCTGCTGTTAATCTCCAGATTTTATAATGAAGAAATTTTTAAAAAGCCCTGCACGTCTGTGTTTCTTTCTAGATGCTCTACAAATGAACCCCTTTCCAACTTTTGTAGCACAGGCAGAAATCATTTCATGTGGTTATAAGACCCAGGCTTCCTTGTCTTAGGTGCTATTTAAACACAACCCGCATCCTCCCAAATGCCACCCTCATTCTTTGGCTCATGTTCCCCTCTTCTTATTCTCCCAAGCTCTAGCAACACTTCAAGTGCTTTCCTGGCTTCAAATCTCTCTCCTCTTCCTTCTGTTTCCTTTATGTTTGGCTTACAGATATGGAAGATTTTAGATTTTACAGGATCATCTTATTAGTTATGGGCCAGTGGGAAACTCTGTTTCCAATTCTTCAACTTTACATCTGTAGAGTGCCTCTGAATGGGCAGCCTATTTAAAGTTTATTGGTTTCAGAGTAGGACATCTTTTGTGAGGTGATGTGTTTTCTTAGTAAGTCACAGGGCATTAAAGTCATCATAAGACTTTATTCTGGGGAATAAAGACATTTGGAATACTGTTCTGTCTCAAGAAAGCATACACTAATAATCTTAACAGGAGAAGGCTTTGTGCTGCAATTTCAGTTTTATCTTAATGAATGTAGCTTCTACTAAATCTCTTGGCAATGTGCCTAACTTTGATGGCAGGATTATCTTAGGAAATTGAAATCTAAGTTATATGTGAAACATATAGACATTTTGCTTTACATCTTTGTGGCAGATACTAGATCCTGGGGACAGATGTAAAGGAAGCCTCCAAACTTTCTCTGCAGAATAGCTCATTGAATGGTCAGCAGCAACCACCATATTTTTGCTTAGAGAAATAAGAGGCATTGACCCCTTTGGGGTGGTTTCATTTCATCTGAATCCTGAAGAGCATCAGTGGATCTCAAAAGTCTGATGATATTTACTGTGGGGTTTTGTGAACTCTGTGTTTTGGAATTCATGATGCTTCAAGATGAGAATCACAGGGCAAAGTCAAGTATGTGCTGATCCAGAGANTGCATTATCAAATAGCAATAATAAAAGATTATGTTGTTTGGAAACCTCCTCCAAAAAAACACTGTGCTAAGCACTCCCATGAAGCATCCGACAGATTCTGATAGCATATTATGTACTATTATAGTCTCAAGTTCAAGTATGAGATAATTGAGGTTAAAATGTTAAAAGTCGTTGTGTTAGGGAACACAGAGAGGAAAGGAAGGGAGTGAGGGAAGGAGGGAGGGAGACTTTAGCAGGATATTTTAAGAGTTTGATGATTTTCCTTTTCCCAGACCTTGGTACATACACCTGAATGTTTGAAAGATGCCAGATTACTGGGTTGAGAAACACAAAAGAATTATTTTCTTTCACAAAACATACATATATATTCCTTCCAGATTATTATGTTCTCCTTTTGAAATGAAGTTGTGCTGTTACTTCAGGAAGGGCCTCTGAATATACAAATTTAGCTGGAATAAAGCCATTATGAAGATGTGTGGATAAACCAGATTGTAGTAAATTACAAGCTAAGCAGTGCTGCCATTCTGTGGATGCCAGCTGTCATCAGGGGCATTTTGTTGAAAGAGATGTTAAATGAACTTCTGTAAGTTTGAAGTATTTGGGACAAAATACACTGGCCATACTCCAAGATTGCAGGTAATTGAACTAAGATTCTTGAGAGGGAGTAATTAGGCTTAATTTGAACAGGTGAGGTCATGTGAAAAACTTTCTGGTGGAAAAAGAAGCTAATTGAGATTAATGACTCTTAAATACATTGTTTTGCTACTTAGCATTTCAAAGCAATACTTTCTGGAGAATAAAACACATTTCTAGAAATCTATTAAGGAGACATTCTCTACATTATTTACCTTATTTTTATTACACAACAATGTTAAATGTTTCTAAAGTATATGCAGTGTTTAATGAAAACTTTAAAAGTTTTTGTGTCTATATGTGTGTGGGGTGTGCCTATGTGAATGCTTGTTGACATATGTGTGTATGCATGAATATGGGGGAGTAGGTGGTGTAGGGTGTTTTCTGTGATTGATTTCTATTTTATCTCTGCCTGAACCCTCAAATTTTACCCATTTGGCTAGTCTAGCTAGCCAGTTTGCCCAGGGAACATGTGTCTCTCACCCTGGGCTTGTAGTCGAAGGGCTCTAGCAGTCCAAACTCTGGTTCTCACCTTTGAATAACAAACACTTTCCCCACTGAAACATGTCCCTAGCCCAGGAAACAAATTCTGAAAGTCTAAGAGCAATGATTAATTTTTAAATTTTAAATCAGTTTCACCTGGTACCCTTTTCCCCACTAAACTTCTTCAGTTTTCTCTGTACTTAGAGTTTTTTTTTCTCACACATAGCACATGAATGTTTCATACATATTTTCTTCTTTTAAAACTGAAGATATTGCCCCCCACCCCCATCCATCCCACCCAGAGAGTCTGGTCTCTAGGACCTAGATCCTGNGGCACAACCTATGCCCCTCCACCCATCGCTGCCCCAGTTGCGCACCAGCAGGGAAGACTCCTAAAGGCAGGCTTCCCCACCAACACCCCCCTATCTGATCCTGCAATCTACAAGACCCATTCCCTACCCAAAACCCACTCATCTCCCTGTCATTTCAGTGGCTCCCTGAGACACAGAATCTGATAGCTCTGATTGGACTAAGAGCTCTGATTGGACCAAGAGTGGCCCCCTGAGACATAGACATAGCAAGCACAGAGTGGATCAAGAGAACCTTCCTCAGACACAGACACCTCTTGCACATAATGGAGGAAGAGATCAGCAGATGCCAGTGCAAAATACATACAGCAACATAAAGAGCAATATGGCACCACCAGAGCCTAATGGTTCTACAATATCAAGACCTGAACATCACACCATAGAAAAAGCAAAAGCAGAAGCAGAAGAAGGTGACCTTAAAAATAACTTTATGAAGATGATACAGGCCTTTAAAGAGGAAATGAAAAATTCTTTTAAAGTAATTGAGAAAAAACAAATAAAAATCAGAAGAAATCAATAAATCCCTTAAAGAAAGCCAAGAAAACCAAAAAAAAGAGCAATTTAAAAAAATGAAGGAAACAGTTCAACATCTGAAAATTGAAAGAGAAGCAATAGAGAAGACTCAAACCAAGAAAATGCTGGAAGTGGAAAATCTGAATAAATGAACAGTAATGACAGATGCAAACACAACCAACAGAATACAAGAGCTAGAAGAGAGAATCTCTGGCATGGAGGATACAATAGAGGAAATAGATTCATCAGTTAAAGAAAATACTAAAGTCAAAAAAAGTCGTAACACAAAATTTTCAGGAAATCTGGGACACCATGAAAAAGCAAAACGTAAGAATAATAGGGATAGAAGAAGGAGAAGAATACCGACTCAAAGGCACAGAAAATATATTTAAAAAAATCGTAGAAGAAAACTTTCCCAACTTATGGAAAGAAATGCCTATGAAGATACAAGAAGCTTACAGAACACCAAATAGACTAGATTGCCCCCAAAGGTCCCCTAGCCATGTATAAACCCACTAAACATAAGAATAAAGAAAGAATATTAAAAGCAGCAAAAGAAAAAGGCCAAGGGACTTATAAAGGCAGACTCATCAGAGTAACACATGACTTCTCAATAGACATTTTGAAAGCTGGAAGGTCCTGGACAGCTGTTTTGCAGACAATAAAAGCCATGGATACCAGCCCAGACTACTATACTTATCAAAGCTTTCAATCACCATAGACAGAGTAAACAAGATATTCCATGACAAAACCAGATTTAAACAATACCTATCCACAAATCCAGCCCTACAGAAACCACTAGAAGGAAAACTCCAATCTAAGGAAGATAGATACACTCATGAACCAGGCAATAGATAACCCCACAGCAGCAAATCCCAAAGAAAGGAAATGTACATACACTATCACCAAAAAAATAACAGGAATTAACAATCACTGGTCATTAATATCCATGGATTCAATTTGTCAATGAAAAGAGACAGGCTAACAGAATGGATAGGAAAACAGGATCCATCTTTCTACTTCATACAAAAAACACACCTCAACTTCAAAGATGGACAGTACCTTAGAGTAAAAGATTGGGAAAAGCCTTTTCAATCAAACTTAAGAAGTAAGCTGGTATAGCTAGCCTAATATCTAATCAAATAGACTTCAAACTAAAATCAATCAAAAGAGATCAGGACATTACATATTCATCACAGGAATAATCCACCAACATGAAGTCTCAATTCTGAACATTTATGCCCCAAACACAAAGGCACCCACATACATAAAAGAAAAAATACTAAAGCTTAAATTGCATATCAAACCCCACACACTAATAGTGGGAGACTTGAACACCCCACTCTCACCAATGGACAGGTCTGCCAGACAGACACTTATCAGAGAAATAAGGGATCTAACAAATGTTATGACTCAAATGGACTTAATAGATATCTACAGAAAATTCTACCCTAAAACAAAAGAACATACCTTCTTCTCAGCACCCCATGGAACCTTCTCTAAAATCGACCACATACTCAGTCACAAAGCAAATCTTCATGATAAAGGTCTTGGGGAGATCAGGGTTACAAGGAACACACCTAAAGATAATAAAGGCAATTTACAGCAAGCTGACAGCCAACATCAAATTAAATGGAGAGAAACTCAAAGCAATTCTACTAAAATCAGGAACAAGACAAGGTTGTCCACTCTCCCAATATGTATTCAATATAGTACTTGAAGTTCTAGCTAGGCCAATAAGNCAACAAAAGAGATAAAGGGAATACAAATTGGATAGGAAGAAGTCAAACATTTGCTATTTGCATATGCTACAATAGTATGCATAAGTGACCCCAAAAATTCTACCAGGGCACTCCTACAGCTGATGAAAACTTTAAGTAATGTGGCAGGATATAAGATTAACTAAAAAAAAAAAATCAGTAGCTCTCCTATATATAAATGATAAACAGGCCATGAAAGAAATCAGAGACAAATCACCCTTTGCAATAGCCACAAATAATATAAAATACCTTTGGGTAACAATAACTAAGCAAGTAAGTGACCTATATGCTGTGGGATAATGCTCTTGAACATTGGTTTAATAATGCACTGATTGGTCAGTAGCCAGACAGGAGGTATAGGCAGGGCAAGAAGACAAGGAGAATTCTGGGAAGAGGAAGGCTGAGTCAGGAGTCACCAGTTAGACACAGAGGATGCAAGATGATGAGGCAGAACTGAGAAAAGGTACCAAGCCACGTGGCTAAACATAAATAAGAATTATGGGTTAATTTATATGTAAGAGCTAGTCAGTAATAAGTCTGAGCTAATGGCCAAGCAGTTATAATTAATATAAGCCTCCAAGTAATTATTTTATAAGAGGCTGTAGGATGCCAGGCCAGAAGAACACAGGGCCTGGTGGGACCAGGCAGGACACAGGAAAACTTCCAACTATACCTGTATGACAAGAACTTTAAATCTCTGAAGAAAAAAAATGAAGAAGATAACAGAAAATGGAAAGATTTCCCATGCTCATGGATAGGTAGGATTAGCATAGTAAAAATGGCACTCTTACCAAAAACAATCTACAGATTCAATGCAATCCCCATCAAAATTCCAACACAATTCTTCACAGACTTCAAAAGAACAATATTCAACTTCATATGGACAAACAAAAAACTCAAGCTAGCTGAAACAATCTTGTACAATAAAAGAATGACCAGAGGCATTACCATCCCTGACCTCAAGCTCTACTATAGAGCAATAGTAATAAAAACACCTTTGTATTGGCACAAAAACTGACATGTGAACCAATGGAATCAAATTGAAAACCCTGACACTAATCCACACACCTATGAACACCTGATTTTTGATAAGGAAGCCAAAACCGTACAATGGAAAAAAGAAAGCATCTTCAACAAATGATGCTAGCATAATTAGATGTCAACACATAGAAGATTGCAAATACATTCATATCTATGGCCATGCACAAAACTCAAGCCCAAGTGAATAAAAGACTTCATCATAAATCCAGTTACACTAAACCTGATAGCAGGGAAAGTAGGAAGTATCTTTGAATGAATTGGCACAGGATACCACTTCCTAAATATAACACTAGTAGCACAGACACTGAGAGTAACAATAAATGGGACCTCCTGAAACTGAGAAGTTTCTGTAAGGTAAAGGACATGGCAAATAAGACAAAATGACAGTCTACAGAATGGGAAAAGATCTTCAACCCCATATCTGACAGAGAGCTGATCTCCAAATATAGGAAGAACTCAAGATACCAGACATCAAAATACCAAACAATCCAATTAAAAAATTGGCTACAAAACTAAACATAGAATTCTCAACAGATGAATCTCAAATGGCCTAAAGACATTTAAGGAATTGCTCAACATCCTTACTTATCAGGGAAATGCAAATCAAAACAATTCTGAAATACCATCTTACTCCTGTCAAAATGGCTAAGATAA
>LZPO01008993.1:5000-28801 GCA_001675575.1 Neotoma lepida | reverse complement strand
TTCTTCTTCTTCTTCTTCTTCTTCTTCTTCTTCTTCTTCTTCTTCTTCTTCTTCTTCTTCTTCTTCTTCTTCTTCTTCTTCTTCTTCTTCTTCTTCACCTTTTCCCTTTATCTTTTTTGTATTTAGTAAAAAGATTTCTACAAAAGTGATTTCCATTTCCTGTCATATTTAATATACGGAAATAGAACCCTGACCTATAATTTCTAGAGCAACCAGCCCCATGAAGTCAGACAGAAAAGAAGGCAGATAGACAGCCTTGAAATCTTAATGTTTTGTTTGTTCTTTTTNAAAAAAATAATGGATCAAATGCTATGATGTATATCAGGGATAGAATTATTTTCTGTAAAGGGCAAGATCATAACCAGTTTCGAATTTAGGCACCAAAAAATTCTTGTGCCACTGCTCAACTTTCTTTCCTTTCTAGTTGAATTTTAATTATGCGTATAGGTATGTGCTGGTGTGTAGGTGTGTGCCCCAGAGTATAGGTGACCATAGAGGCCAGAAGAGAATGATAGATTCCCTAGAGCTGGAATTAAGGGCTTGTTAATAAGTTGTTGTAAGTTACTTGATGTGTGTGCTGGAAACCAAGCCCAGGTCCACTATAAGAGTGGTACACATTCTGAACTACTGTGGTATGTTTCCAGTCTAGTTGACTTTATAATTAATAGCACCTATAGAAAATAAGTATACAATTAATATGGCCCAGTCTCAGTAAGACTTTATTATTACAGTANCATGCAATGGCTCAACTTTGTTCTCTGTGCTTTTAGTTGCAGAATTCTGTCCTTCGGTATGACACAATCTCAGAAAACAGTATGTGTCAAGATTTGTGTCTTAGACATGAGGAGAAGCCTATAGATATTGTTAGAAATTCNTGCTTTTGTTAGAAATTCCTGCCTTCATTCAACAATATTTATTGATCNAGGTATTACTTCAGGAGATCAGTAAACAAAGCAGATAAAAATCCATGCCTAGGTTAAAGATTTCTTGGGGAGGGCACCTTATAAGGCCCTTCCTCTAGTATAGTATTTATAGGCAGAATAGCTTTGGGAGAGGGGCTAACAAGGCCCTACNCNTCCCTCCTGAGGATATAGAGATAATTAATGGTTGCTCATATAGTGGATGTAGCCACTGGTAAGTTGACCATGTTCCAGTAAACAAACTTCCACTCACACTCATGGAAGTAACCCTAATGAAATTCATTGGGTCACCAAAATCCAAAGACATGGAAATACAGAAGAGGGACTAGTTGGGAAAAGGAAGGACATCAGCAGAAGTGAGAAGAGAGTTAAAAAAAGGTAATAGGAGATCAATATTATTCAAATGCATTGTATACACAAATGAAAATGTCATACTGAAATACATTATTATTGGTAATTAACATATAATTAAAAAATCCTTACCAGATCAGAGTTATTGAGTTGATAATGGCTGACCAACAACAGGACATTGAATAAAACAACACAATTATTACTATGTGAAGTATTGGAAGTTGCATATAAGGGGATAGAGAATGTGTAGGGAGTAATGAGAAGATAAACTCTCAGAGAGCAATCACTGCCGTTCCAACAGCAAGGCATGTTCTCAGTGAGAAGTGGCATTCAGCAGCCCTTCTGTTATAGTTCCCTTTATTATGCTGGATGCCAGTCAGAGCTGTGTTATGGTTTAGGGAAGGAAGAGGACTACATGGTTTTTCCCTTGAGTTTCAGTCTNTTAAGGGTGCTAGGTTTTAGCTTAGTTTAGTTTCTTTAGTTACATTTTCTATCTCCCCTTCTCTTCTTCTCCTGGGCTGCCTGACTCTTGATGTATTCCTTGANCTCATCTGAGAACATTTCCTCCCTTANCTGAGACTGGAGCCCTGGGAGGACCTGAAGTTGGGGCAGCCCCTTTCCAGGTAGGCAAGGCTCTGGTTTTAGTTAGGTGTNGAACAGGTTCTGGATAGATTCTACACANTTATTTATCAACAGCTGCTCCAATCTCTAGGAACTCTTTCTCTGATCATCTGCCTTGAGAACCTGACAGGGTCCTTAGAGGTGAAGCTCACAGAAGTGTGGGGACTCCACAGGACAACCACCCAATGTCGAGTGTCTTACTCTCAATCTAGACCACCCCAACCTCCAATAATTCTTCAGTTGCCATCAAACTGTTCTTTGTAATTTATGAGATGGTGGTTTCTGCTCAGAGCCACCCATTTCAGCTGTGGCTGTGCATATGCCTTAGTCTGCAAATTTTGGCTTGACACTTTGCCTTGAAGCCTCCATTTTTCATCTTCTTTTTAAAAATTTATTTTATTTACCCCTCTCCCCATCCACTCCTTCTCTGTCTCCCAATTCAGAAAAGGGCAGGCTTCCCATGGACTTGAGCAAACCGTGGCACATCAAGTTGAGGTAGGATGAGATCCTCCTGCTCCATCACGGCTGGGTGAGGTAATCCAGCATGGAGAACAGGTTCCCAAAAGCCAGCTACGCTCCAGGGACAGTTCCTGATTTCACTGATAAGAGCCTTACAAACAGACTAAGCTACACAACGGTCACACACATGCAGAGGGCCTAGGTAGGTCCTATGCAGCTCCCTAGCTGTCNGTCCAGAGTTGGTGAACTCCCACAAGCTCANGTCAGCTGTCTCTGTGGGTTTCCCATCATGACCTTGACCCTCTTGGCTCCTACAATCCCTCCTCCCTTTCTTCAGGAGGACTCCCAGAGCTCAGCCTATTGCTTGGGTGTGGATCTCTGCATCTGCTTCCATCAGTTCCTGGATAAAGGCTTTCTGATGACAATTAAGGCAGTCATCAATCTGATTACAGCAGATGGCCAGTTCAGATACCCTNTCCACTATTGCTAGGAGTCTTAGGTTTGGTCANCCTTGTGGATTCCTGGAAGTTTCTCTGGCACCAACCATGTTTCTTCCTAACCCTGAAATGCCCCCTCCATCAAGACTTCTCATCTCTTTTGTTACTCTCCCCCTCTGTCCTGCCCCTAACCTGCCTCTCACACCCAGCATGCCCTAACCTCTCCCTCGAGTTCCCATCCCCTCATCCTCCCTACCCCATCCCTAGTTTATCCAGGAGATCTCTTCTGTTTTCCCTTCCCAGGGAAATTTATGCATCTCTCTTTGGACCCTCTTTATTATCTATTCTCTGTGGGCCTGTGGATTGTAGGTTGGTTATCCTGTACTTTACCTCTACTATCCACTTATGAGTGAAGTACATACTATGTTTGTCCCTCTGGGTCTGGCTTACCTCACCCAGAATGATTTTTTTCTAATTCCATCCATTTGCCTGCAAATTTCATGAGGTCATTGTTTTTTACAGCTGAGTAATACTCCATTGTGTAAAAGTATCACATTTTCCTTATCCATTGCTCAGTTGAGGGACATCTAGGTTGTTTCCAGGTTCTGGCTATTATAAACAATGCTGCTATGAACATAGTTGAGCAAATGTCCTTGGGGTATTATTGAGCATCCTTTGGGTATATGCCCAAGATCAGTATGGTTAGGTCTTGAGGTAGACTGATTCCCATTTTTCTGAGAAACTGCCAAAGTGGCTGTACAAGTTTTCACTCCCACCAGCAGTGGAGGAGTGTTCCTCTTGCTCCACATCCTCTACAACATAAGCTGTCACCAGTGTTTCTGATCTTAGTCATTCTGACAAGTGTAAGATGGTATCTCAGAGTCATTTTGATTTGTATTACTCTGATGACTAAAACTGTTGAATATTTCTTTAAGTGTATTTTTGCTATTTGAGATTCTTCTGTTGAGAATTCTGTTTAGATCTGTACCTCATTTTTTTAAATTGGATTATTTGGTATTTTGATGTGTAGTTTCTTGAGTTCTTTATATATTTTGGAGATCAGCCTTCTGTCAGATGTGGAGTTGGTGAAGACCTTTGCCTATTCTGTAGGCTGCAATTTGTTTTATTGTGTCCTTTGCCTTACAGAAGCTTTTCAGTTTCATGAGGTACTAATTATTAATTGTTGCTCTCAGTGTCTGTGCTACTGGTGTTATATTTAGGAAGTGTCAGTGTGTTCAAGGCTACTGCCCACTTTCTCTTCTATCAGGTTCAGTGTAACTGGATTTATGTTGAAGTCTTTGATCCACTTGGACTTGATGATGTTTTGTGCATGGTGATAGATATAATCTATTTGCAATCTTCTACATGCTGACATTCAGTTATACCAGCACCATTTGCTGAAGATGCTTTCTTTTTTCTATTGTATGATTTTGGTTTCTTTATCAAAAATCAGATGTTCATAGGTGTGTAGATTTATGTCAGGGTCTTTGATTCAATTTCATTGATCCACGTGTCTGTTTCTATGCCAACACTAAGTTGTTTTTATTACTATAGCTCTAGAGTAGAGCTTGAAGTCTCTACTTCAAGGAATGGTGACACCTCTGGAAGTTCCCTTATTGTACAGAATTGTTTTTGCTATCCTGAGGTTTTTTTTTTTCCATATGAAGTTGAGTATTATTCTTCCGAGGTCTGTGAAGAATTGTGTTGGGATTTTGATGGGTATTGCATTGAATCTGTAGATTACTTTTGGTAAGATTGCCATTTTTACTGTTTTAATCCTACATATCCATGAACATGGGAGATTTTTTCCATTTTCTTATCTTCTTTTGATATCTTCTTCAATTTCTTTCCTGAAAGACTTAAAGTTCTTATCATATAGATCTTTCATTTGTTTGGTTAGAGTTACCCCAAGATCTTTTATATTATTTGTGGGTATTGTAAAGGGTGTTGTTTCTCTGATTTCTTTCTCAGCCTGTTTGTCATTTGTATATTAGAGGGCTACTGATTTTTTTTTAGTTACTCTTGTATCCTGCCACATTACTGAAGGTGTTTATCAGTTGTAGGAGTTCCCTGGTAGAATTTTTGGGGTCACTTATGTATGTAATCATATCATCTGCAAATAGCAAAAGTTTGGCTCTTCCTTTTCAATTTGTATCCCTTTGGTCTTTTGTTTTATTGCTCTACCTTGAACTTTGAGGAATATATTAAATAGATATGGAAAGAGTGTGTAGCCTTGCCTTGTTCCTGATTTTAGTGGCATTGCTTTGAATTTCTCTCCATTTAATTTGATGTTGGTTATCTGTTTGTTATATATTTCTTTTATTATGTTTAGGTATGGTCCTTGTATCCTTGATCTCTCCAAGACCTTTATCATGAAAGGGTGTTAGATTTTATCAAAGGCTTTTTCAGCATCTAATGAGATGATCATGTGGTTTTTTTCTTTCAGTTCATTTATATGATGGATTACATCTGACAGATTTTCTTATGCTGAATTATCCCTGCATCTCTAGGATGAAGCCTACTTGATCATGGTGAATTTTTTTTTGTTATTGTTCTTGGATTTTATTTGTCCAGTATTTTATTGAGTATTTTTACATTAATATTTATGAGGGAGATTGGTCTGTAATTTTCTCTCTTTGTTGCATCTTGGAGTGGTTTGGATATCAGGATAACTGTAGCATCATGGAAAGAATTTGGCAATGTTCTTTCTGTTTCTATTGTGTGGAACAATTAAAGAATTATTGGTATTAGGTCTTATTTGAAATTTTGGTAGAATTCTGCACTGAAACCATCTGGTCCTGGGCTTTTTTTGGTTGAGAGACTTTTAATGACTGTTTTCCTTAGGGCTTATAGGTCTATTTAAGTTGTTAATGTGGTCTTGATTTCATTTTGGTATGTGGTACCTCTCAAGAGAATTGTCCATTTTTTTTAGATTTTCCAATTTTGTGGAGTACAGGTTTTTGAAGTATGACCTGATGATTCTCTGGATTTCCTCAGTGTCTGTTGTTATGTCCCCTTTTTCATTTCTGATTTTTTTAATTTGGATATTCTCTCTCTGCCTTTTGGTTAGTTTGGACAAGGGTTTGTCTATCTTGTTGGTTTTCTCAAAGAACCAATTCATTGTTTCATTGATTATCAAAAGCCTCTCTGGGTACCTGCCCAGAGGAGATTTCTCCCAGAGTCCAGAAAAGATACGTACAAGTGACTGGGATTCTAATCTTAAGGATATCAANTCTACACACATAGTGCTCCTTCAGTTCATTCACCTTATTATTCTATGTAAGCTAATTCTCTGCCTCTGGTCTTTCTGACGTTCTCTCTTTGTTCTACCTTAGTTCTCTACATCTACAGCTTCCTTCAGCTCTCATTCTACACCCCTCTCTGCCTGACTCCTCAATATTTCTCATAGGAGACTCCTTGCAATCCTGAGAAAAGTTTCAAAACCCTCAAGGCCATAGCACATTCCTAGAATAGATGATAAGGAGCAGAGACACTGCCATGGTAATACAAGGTTCCAAGGTCTCGGGACCAGAGGGAGTGGGCTCAGTGTCCAGTGGGACAAACTCTGAGACACAGCTTTTTTTTTTATTTCTATTTATTCTTTGTTAGTTTGTTTTTTAGGTTGCTTGTTTTTTCTTTTTCTTTTTATTAAGAAATTTTCTATTCATTTTACATAACAACCACAGACCTCCCACCCCTCCCTCCTCTCACCCCCCAGCCTGTCTCTTATACACATCTAGATGTGTATAAGAGACAGGTGTTTACCTCTTCCAAGGCAAGGCCTCCTATGGGGAGTCAGCAGAGCCTGATATACTCAGCTTTTTATTAGCAGACTTGGCGAGTGAAGAATTAGCAGGCTTTTCTTAGGGTGGTTTTTTTTTTTTATTAGTAACCTTGGTACTAATGCAACTCTGCAACTCTGACCTTGTACATAACTGTAAAGTTTTAAACTTATGATCTCTATACAAAGGCCTTTAGTCTAGTTTGAACTTGCTCTGATGTAAAAGTGAGCTAAATGTGTGCAGTTTGTGTTAGACTGAGGAGAGATTATTATTTTCTGTGTTAATCTGAGCAAAAGGAACAAAGCAGGCTTTAAGTGTCTATGGTCTCATGAGACAATGGATCTNNCTATGAAGCATATCCTAGTATATTTTCTATGTATCGAAATTATACAGCTAAATGAAAAGTCATCTTCCTGACTACCCACAGATATATGTGCCCATAAGATTGAGATGTAATCATGAGATTACAGATATACATTTTATGAAAACGCATGGTAATGGGAAGATATCATAGCTCTTATCGTAAAAGAAGTTTACAAGAAACAACCAATTCATTCAAAAGGCAATAACTCAAACATGCCTTGAATGATAGCTTAGTCCTCTACCCAGAACCCTTGGTTCTGTTAGCTTGACCTCCTGAACGCTAGTTGTCACCTGCTGTACACTCCCATGGCCTTTTGCTACCAGCATCTCTTGACAATTGATTCTTTGTATTGTTCTCTTTGTTTCTATTTTGTTGATTTCAGCCCTGAGTTTGATTATTTCCTGCTGTCTACTCCTCCTGGGTGTTTGCTTCTTTTTGTTCTAGAGTTTCCAAGGTGTGCTGTTAAGTTGCTAGTGTGAGATTTCTCCAAATTCTTTATGTAGGCATTTAATGCTATGAACTTTCCTCTTAGCATTGCTTTCATAGTGTCCCATAAGTTTGGGTATGTTGTGCATTCATTTTCATTGAGATCTAGGAAGTCTTTAATTTCTTTCTTTCTTTCTTCCTTGACCCAGTGGTAATTCAGTTGAGAGTTGTTCAGTTTCCATGAGTTTGGGGGCTTTCTGTATTTTGTGTTGCTGTTGAATTCTAACTTTAACCATGGTGAGCCAATAAGATATAGGGGCTTATTCCACTTTTTTGTATCTGTTGAGATTTGTTTTGTGACCATGTATGTGGTCAATTTTAAAGAAGGTTCCATGGAGTGCTGAAAAGAAGGTATATTGTTTTGTGTTTGTGTGAAATGTTCTTTAGATGTCTGTTAAGTCCATTTGAGTCATAACATCTGCTAGTTCCCTTATTTCTCTGTTAAGTTTCTATCTGGTAGACCTGTCCACTGGTGAGAGTGGTGTGTTGAAGTCTCCCACTACCAATGTATAAGGTTTGATGTATGATTTAAGCTTTAGTAATGTTTCTTTACAAATGTGGGTGCCCTTGTATTTGGGGCATAAATGTTCAGAACTGAGACTTCATTGTGATTGATTTTTCCTGTGATGAATATGAAATGTCCTTCTCCATCTCTTTTGATTACTTTTAGTTTGATCTATTTTGTTAGATCTTGCAATAGCTATACCAGCTTGCCTCTTAGGTCCATTTGTTTGGAATACTTTTCCCAACTCTTTACTCTGAGATAATGCCTATCTTTGAAGTTGAAGTGTGTTTCTTCTAGGCAGGAAAAGGATGGATCCTGTTTTCATATACATTCTGTTAGCCTATGTCTTTTCATAGGTGAATTGAATCCATTGATATTAAGGGATATTTGTGGTGATATTTTATTTGTACACCCCAATAATGCTTATCTGAGGATTAGAGGAAAAATCCAGCCACTGTATTAAAATTAGAGGTCAGCCAGTGGTAGCACACACCTTTAATCCTAGCATTTGGGAGGCAGAGATCCATCCAGATGCCTGTGAGTTCAAGGCCACACTAGGAACAGAGCCAGGAGTGGTGGCACATGCCTTTAGTCCCAGTGCTAGTTAACCATAGAGATCTGGGGGTCTATACAGACAGACAGGAAGTGATAGAGCTGGGGGGAAAGAAGAAGTGATGTAGCTGGGTGGAGAGAGGAAGTTAGATGGCAGGGCACAGAAAGGTATATAGGCATAAGTATGCAGGAAGTAGCTCTCTCTTTGACTGAGGATTTCCTAGAGGTAAGACATGGCTGGCTTGCTCTCTAATCTCTCAGTTTTCACCTCAATATCTGGCTCCAGGTTTTTTAATAATAAGACCATTTAGCAATTCATCTTATAATCTCTCAGTTTTCACCCCAATATCTGGCTCTGGGTTTTTTTTATTAATAAGACCATATAGCAATTACAGATATTAATGACCAGTGACTGTTAATTCCTGCTATTTTTTGGTTTTGTTGTTGGTGGTGGTAGTATGTGTGTGTGTTTCTCTTCTTTGAGATTTGCTGGTGTGAGATTATCTATTGCCTGTGTATTCATGGGTGCAGCTAACTTCCTTGGGTTGGAGTTTTCCTTCTAGTACTCCCTGTAGGTCTAGATTTGTGGATAGGTATTATTTAAATCTAGTTTTGTCATGGAATATCTTGTTTTCTCCATCTGGTGATTGAAAGTTTTTCTGGGTATAGTAGTCTGGGCTGGCATCTATGGTCTCTAAGTGTCTGCAAAACATCTGCCCAGGACCTTCTGGCTTTTAGAATCTCCATTGGGAAGTTGGGTGTAATTCTAATAGGTCTGCCTTTATATGTTACTTGGCCTTTTTCCTTTGCAGCTCTTAATATTCTTTCTTTACTGTTTGTGTTTAGTGTTTTGATTATGATGTTTTGATTATTATATTTTTCTGGTCTAGTCTATTTAGTGCTCTGTCAGCTTCCTATGCCTTCATAGACATGTCCTTCTTTAGGTTGGGAAAGTTTTCTTCTAAGATTTTGTTGAATATATTTTCTGTGCCTTTGAGCTGAAATTCTTCTCCTTCTATCTCTATTTTTCTTAGGTTTGGTCTTTTCATGGAGTCCCAGATTTCCTGGATGTCTTGTGTTAAGAATTTTTTGGGTTTAACATTTTCTTTGACTAATGAATCTATTTCCTCTATTGTATCTTCAACACCTGAGATTCTCTCTTCCCTCCCTTGTATCCTNTTGATGATGCTTGCATCTCCAGTTCCTGTTCGCTTACCTAGATTTTCCATTTCCAGAATTCCCTCAGTGTGTGTTTTCTTTATTGGCTTTATTACATTTTCAAGTCTTGAACTATTTCCTTCACCTGTTTGATTTTTTTTCTTCACTTTCTTTAAGGGATTTATTGATTTCTTCTATTTTTTTCTTTGTCTTTTCCTTCATTTCTTTAAGGAAATTTCTTTTTTTTGATCAAATTTATTTTTATTAAAAGATTTTCTATCCATTTTACAAACCAACCACAGATCCCCCTCTCCTCCCTCCTCCTGCCCCCCAGCCTTTCCCCTCAACCCATTCCCACCTCTTCCAAGGCAAGGTCTCCCATGGAGAGTCCCCAGAGCCTGGTACACTCAGTTGAGGCAGGTCCAAGACCCTCCTCCCTGCGCCAAGGCTGGCCAGGTGTTCAATTCCTTCTTAAAGGCCTCTATCCATCTTCATAAAGTTATTTTTAAGGTCATTTTCTTCTGCTTTATCTGCATTGGGGTGTTCAGATCTTACTGTTTATGGTCCACTGGGTTCTCTTGGTGCCATATTGCCTGCCCTGTATGTTTTTTAATGTATTCTTACACTGGAGTTTATCCATCTGTTCTTCCAATTGGTTTGGGTGGTGCTTATGCCTATAGAGTCTGCTGATGTTGGGGGATAGAGATGTCCATGGGGGATGCTGGGTTAGGTGTGGTTAGGCAGCGGAGTGGGTCTTGTGGGAAGAGAGGCCAGTGAGTGACATCCATGGTGGTGCAGACTGCCTGCAGGTCACTCATCTGCTGGCTGGCTGCTAGGATCTCTGAAGCCTCCATTTTTCTAGTTGGTTCAAGAAAAGTCATTGATGTTCAGTCTGTCTTGGTTCTCTTGTGAAATGGAGAGTCTGTATCCCAGCTCTTCATACATTGTATCTAAAACTGTTTTATGAAATATTTCATGAAATATTTAGGACCTAGGCTTAAAACAGGTCAAATTTTACTTTTGTTCACATATTATTGTCTAAATGTTACTGTAGAAACTGTGGTTCCCCTATTAGCAAGAGAACTTAGGCAGCATGAGCATTAGCATGATAACAAGAGCAGGTTCCACTTTGGAGCCTATGAGCTCCAAAGTAATGGGATTTTGACCAGGAATCTAGTACCAGACATGAAATTCCCTCTGGTGGAGCAGGTCTCCAATCCATTCAGAAGGTGTTAATTTTGTTCAAATACTTTTTTTGACATTGTATTGTTAAATTATCTTTTTAGCTAGTGGGTTTCCATAAGGCTTTTTCATAGAGCCTTAATTTTGGTTAACCCACCCACTCCCCCCTTTAGCCAATCCTCCTGCCCACATTCCCACTTAGTTCTTTTACCTCCAGTGTTCCCCACACTGCTGTCATTTCACATGTGTTCTACAATTCTTTCAATTACTTTAAAGTTGAATTGTAAGATAGTAGACTAAAAGACCCCCTTCTTTTGAGTTAGCTCTCCACGTTATCACCTGACTTCTCCCGTACTCCTGTGCCCTTCCCTGCTTACACCTGCTTTAATTTTACCTATAATATACTCCTCCTATTAGCATGCCCATTCCCCAAAGGCCCCTTTCTAGCCCCCTGGCTTGCACTTATGCTCCATGTTACACACACAGCCATAGACTTGGGATGCTCTCAGCCTTGGTAAGAGAAGTTTCTTTGTATAGTGGGCAGCAGTCAATGGAGAAATATTTAACTGGTCAAAGTGTTGAAAGTAACAGAAATTGTGCTCAGCCATAAATGGGACATCTATATTAATCTCATTACCACCAAGGCCCAAGAAACATTGAAGAATAAATGGTAGAAAGAATATAAGAGCCAGAGAATCTGGGAGGAATGCTGTCTTCTGGACATGGCATGGTTAGTGCAGTTATGACTCATAGCAGTGATCACCTGCACAAGACCTACCTGAGATCAAGCCAGACAAAATTGCAGTATAAGTGGGGAGGTTGTCTCGGGGTTCCACCCCTACAGAGGAGCTCCTGATAGTGGGTAGCTGCTGGGGGAGGGAGGATTATCCTTTTTTGAGACTGTGGCCACTTATAGATTTCCCATGCTTCAGCAGAAGACCCCCCCCACACACACACACATTCACAAATAGGAAGCACTAATTTGACTTGGTGTGTTATGAAAAAGAGAAGACATGAAATTAGGAGGAAGACATGTTGGGGAAGATATTGAGGAAGTCGGAGGGAGGAGGCAGGAGGAAATGGAATCAGATTTCACCTTACATATGTTTGATGTTCTCAAAAATAAAATTAAAAAACAGAAACAGACTTAGGAAAAAACCTGATGACAGTTTTATTAATGTTTGGGAAAAAACCAGAATGGGAAAGATGGAAAATCCCAACAGGGAGAAAAGAGATGGAGAAGAAGACAGAAAAACGTGCCTTTTGCAATGGAGGTTGGCAAGCCACATGGTGGAAGGAGATGGCCCTTCAGAGAAGGAGTGAGAAAGCTCAGAATATCATGGAAAACATGCTCAGGCTCTATCCAGTATCTGAAGGAAAAAGACACAGGAGAAAAATGAAAAGTTTCACTTTGTGAATTAGAACTCAAAAAAGCAGACAGGCTTAGCATTGATGGTCTGTAAGCTGTTGCACCAACGGATGCCCTTCTAGGACATATAAACACATTGTCTTATTAAGAGGATAATTATTTCTCCCACTGCCTTAGCATAACTTCAAGTGAATCTTTTCCTGGGGAGAGACTCATGGTTAGCTGACTGACTGCCCAGCTAGATTAACTCTTTAGGGAGGGGACAATAGTGTGTAATATTCTAGTTTTTCCTAGCAGATCAGAATGTCATGTTCTCCCCAATGTTGGAGATAGAGTCAATTTTTGGGACAGGAGGACCAAGAAAGGACAATTGTGATGTTTTCCTTTCTACTGTTACCAGGGAAATGGGAGGTGGAACCCAAAGCTGACTGTGAGGGTGGGTTCATCCTCAGTGGCTTCTAAGGCTACTAATCCTTGTCTGGCCACTTACCATTAGCAATCCAAATGGTCAATTACAAACCAAAGGGTGAAATGCACTCCTCTCCTATGACACAGCTTTTGGTGAGAAGTGGGTGTGGGGAGGGGCTTGAGACCACTCAGTGAATGTCAGGGTAACCAGTATTTCCTGGCTTCTTTCTTCATGGGTTTTCAATCTTTCCAATACTTCAGTAAACTAGTTATTGGATTAAACTCTCTATTTGAAGTTGCTAGAGTGTTTCTTTTTCTTCCTGAATTGGTTTTTACTGACACAATTCTATGTTCAAGAGCTCAGAGAAGAGCTATTATTCCTCAGCCTTCCTCAAAATCCTCTGAGTGGTGTCCCAGTTAAGATACTTTTATCTGAAGCCAAGAGAAATCTGAACAGCTGAATTCAAGGGAAAGAAAATGGGATGAGGTTTGAGGATGTACTTGGAGGATTACACAGTAGCTAACCAAGCTCAGCTTGGAGGGGCTCTGGGGCACAAGGTTAGTGTTAGGGAACTTGGAAGTGAAAATAGCCAATGTAATGATTGGTATTGATTGTCAACTTGACAATCATTTAAAAGACAAACCTTTGAGATGCATATGAGGGAATTTCTAGGTTGGGTTAATTGAGGTAGAACTACTCACCCTAAATGTGGATGGCCCCATGCCATGTCCTGGTGTCCAGTACTGAATAAGAAGGAGAAAGTGAGCCGAGCACCAGCATTGATCTCTCTGATTCCTGTGTGTGCAAATCATTGCCGACTGCCTCTTGTCCTATGTCTTTCCTGTCATGATACACGGTATCTTTGAACTGTGAGCTAAAAATAAGTCCTTCCTTAATTTGCTTTCATTAGGTATTTGCCACAATGACTAGAAAAGTGACTGATATGGTTGGTAATAGCATGTAGGGTGCTGTGGGCATCTCGTCTGTTTCTTTAGAGGTGTATTCTATTTCCATAAACTGATATTCTCTGTTTCAGGAGTAGAAGCCTGTTTAAAATCCTGTCCTGCAACCCCAAATGATCTTCTACAGGGGAAAAATCCTTGAGACAAAATCATTAGGTCAGTTTGAATTTTCTACTCTCAAAAGATAAATGGCTTGAGTGGTGTTCTCTCTCCTGATAGTCCTCTGTGTGCAGAGAAACCGAGGCCAGGCATCCCTTCCTGGCTGCCAGAGTATTGAGGAGTAGAGACAGGGGAAAGGGACTCCTGGAGACCTGAGCTCATTGAGCACAAGCAGCTCTGCTTCCCTAAGAGAAATATGATATCCAGACACTATTTCTTGTCATTGCTGAGGAGATGTTACTGAAGTCAGGTGGATAGAGTCCATAGATGCTGATGACCCTGCCCAAGTGCACTGACCAACCTCCACCACAGAACATGTAGCCTAGCCTATTAATAGCACTGAGATGAGAAACTGATCTGTGCTGATATTCCAGGAAAGACCAGTGAGTACCAGCCAGCCTGACACCATGGAGAGTGACATGTGAATGGGAGCACTCGAAGAAGAAAATAATTGATGCATTTAGTGAGAATGGGCATTTGCTTTATAGAGTTTATATTTATTGGCGATTGATTAATGGTGTGTGTGTGTGTGTGTGTGTGTGTGTGTGTGTGTGTGTGATATGTTTCTGTGTGGAGGCCACAGCAGAGCATCCAAGTCCTGCTCCATTGCTCTTTACCATATTCTCTTCAAACAGAATCTCTTACTGAGCCTGGATCCCAGCTGGTGACCAGTGAACCTCAGTGATCTGTCTTTCTCTACCCCTCAGAGTGCTGGGATTACAGATGGATGCTCATGGCCATGTATAACTGATTTTTCATATGGGTGATAGAGATTTGAACTCACATCCTTATGTGGGCAGAGCAAGTGTTCTTATCCACTGAGACATCTTTCAGCCCTTTCCAAATATATTAAGTGCTTCATCAACACCTTTGCTTTTGTTCTTCACAATTCTAGAGAGCAAGTAATATCACCTCTGTTTCATGGAAACCAAACAAGAACAGGGCTCCTTCCCTCCAGAGCTCTTAACTGTGAGCCAGGAAGGTGACATGAAATTCTCCATATCCTGTGGATCTGCCCTTGTCATCAGTTAAAGTACTCGGGATGCTATAAACAGCTTCTTAAGTGCTGAAGTCGTAAGTCTAACAAGTGACAGTAAATAATAACATCACTGTCACCAGCTGCTGGCAAGTGCTGAGAGATTGACAGGCAGATCACATTGTCTGTCACAGACATTTGAATGTAACAGAAAGAGCCATTATGTAGGATGCTGGGAACAGCTAAGAGAAAATGGGAAACCTAGATGCAAGACCATGAAGCAACAAGTTCCCAGGGGAGTTATGAGTTAGGAACATTTCCTGCTTTCTGAAGGACCTCAGTTTCATTCCAAGCACCTATGTCTGGGGGCTCACAACTGCCTGTAAATCTAGCTCCAGGGGAACCAGCATTCTCTTCTGGCCTACACTTGTGCATGTATGCATGCATGCACACATGTACATAGACACACATAAATAATAAAAATAAGATTCCCAGGATTGATATTCTCACAGATTTCCTTGCCTGCCTCTAGGCTTGTGAGCTGCCATCTCTTCTGTAGTGAGACTATTCCCATGCCTAAGAACAGGGTAATGGGACTGGGAGAGGGCTCAGTTAGTAAAGTGACCATAGTGTGTTCACAAGGACCTGAGTTCCATCCCCAGAACCCACATTAAAATAAAAGTCAGACATGTTGACTCCAGAGACAAGTGGTTTCCTGAGGCTTGCTGGCCACCTAGTCTAGCTCAGTTGGCAAGCTCCAGGCCACTGAGAAACCCTTTTTCCAAATGTAAGGTAGATATCTCTGAGGAATGACAACAAGGTTGCCCTCTGGCCTCTACACACACACACTTCAATGAGTAGTATGTACACTCATGCATGTACATTCACATATACAAGTGCACCTGCACACACTTGAACATGTATACACATTTACATAAATGCAAACACAGGAGAGAGAGAGAGAGAGAGAGAGAGAGGAGAGATCCAAATTTCAGTTACAGTGTGTATATTGTATATATGTGACTTTTGTCATATTCTGAGAATATTAAAATAAAAGAATATTTTCAGAGTCAGAATTTTTAGAGTGACTGAAAACCATTTCACTGGTTTACATTTCAAAAATGGACCATTTTTCAGGCCCATCGCCGAATGACAAGTTTAAAGTCAAATCTACTTTGTACAGATCCAGTTATACAGTAGAGCCAGGTGTCCAGAACATCAGTTTCAGGGTCAGCAAACTGGCCCCTGTACTAATCGGATTTGGCTTGTGGGATGTTTCTGTGTGGCCCTGAGCTAAGGATGGTGTCTGTGTTTTCCAAAGGTTTAACATCACCTAGGGTGCAGCACAGAGCCATCTGTGGCCTCTAAAGTCTCAGCCATGTTGCTTGGCTCTTCCCAGAAAATGTTGCAGACTTTGCTTTACCCGGTGGTGCTGAGTCTGTGGCATGCCGCCATGAGGCCAAGATCCTGTGCATCTGGTTTTGCCACGAGCAACCTTAAAGTCTGGAAAAGGGACTCTCTCATGCTATATTCCAGATTCTTTTCTTTCCAGTTGTTTTCTCTACCATCATCAAAACTTAACCTTATTTCTCTTTCCATTGATCAGAAGAGTTTTAAATTTTCCATGAATTAAGGCAACAATAGTTTGTGCACCACTGGAATTTACTTTTCCTAAATACTTTTGTTTGTTCTTTTGTTCTTTCATAGTAATAAAATTCAACACTTGGGTAGGCTTTTATACCAGCTTTCTGGCATGTTTGGGGATAAGCCTAGCAGTGTGCTTCCCTAGGTTTCACTTTCCATTTGATCATTTTAGCTAGGATGTCAAACTCCGGAGCAAAATTCTGGCAAGATCTGCACCAAAGAGAAGGGAAATCAACCACCCAGTGAGCCTTCTGTAAAAATTTTGTTGTTGTTGTTGAAAGTCTGGGGTGTTAAATCTTTGAACACTTGGGTAACCCAAGACTCCAGATTCTCAGGCAATAAACATCCCTATTCTAGCCATTGTAACTGTGATGTGGGTCATCTTTACTTGACTTTTGGGGATAAAAGCATATCTCAGAGTATCTTTGAACATTTTCTTAAGTATAAAAGGAATGATACTGTCGGCAGTCCACACTGCCCACATTGATCAGTCCACTTAACATCCCAGCCATTCTTCTCTAGTCTGTCATTAAGACCTGACAGGGATGACACCATGGAGACCAGAAGCCAACCCTCCAGACTTCATCATGTTTTCTTTCTTTAACTAGTTCATTGACAGTGGTGGGTGTAAGAGAGACCACTGACAGGTTTTTAAGATCCTCCAGGAATTTCTGTTCAGTGGCATGACATCCTTTATACTTCTGAATACTGGGCTGGGTGATACCAGTGTTGCTGGATAAGCATGAATGTTGTATACATTCTGTAGAGTCCTTTATGAGTTGTACAATCTAATGCACCAACTTTAAGCTGATCATAGAGAAGCATTTATGCTCTTTTTAACTTTGGCAGTAGAGCTTGACATAATGGACAGATGGAAACCAAAGGGAATAGAAGTCAATAAAGCATGGTTATTTGTCACTAACAGGAAAGTTTAGAGGCCCAAGTGTGGTGATGTGGGTTACCCAATGTCACACAGCTAATGTAGCCAGTCCTAGGAGTATGCCCTCATGAAATCTGGCTGCTGATATCACAGTCCTTGAATCCATTAAACATAAATCCTGAGGGATGTGCAGCAATGATTCACTTGAAATGCATGTGCCATGCTCATGGAAGGTTCTAGTGTTCCTGATAATGTATGATGAACTTATGGGGCTCTAGGTACACTATTTGGTTCAATATCTGGGGACCCTCTGGCAAAAGGAAGCTGTGATAATCACAGAAGAAACTCAGGTTCTGATTTCAGCAGTGTGGGGGATTCTCAGTGATGTGTAGGCAAATTAGTAGATATCTGGCTTGAGAATTAGTGTTTATGCCAGAGAGAAATGGAGAGAAAGAAGAGAGAGGGAAAGAGAGAGAGAAGGAAATAAAGCAAAAAGCTGAGAGAAATAAGATAGAGAGAAAGGAAGANAATGTGAAGAGGAGAATAAATGAGAAACAAGAACAGAGAGAAAGAAGGAAAGAAAGAAGAAGAAGGAAAAAGAGAATGGAGAAAAAAACAAGAAGAGAGAGAAGAGACAGTCAGGTGAAGGAGGAAGAGGAGGAAAGAGACAAANGGGGAGAGAAAATGGATGAGAGAAAAACAGGAAAAGAGAAGCAGAAAGATAGATCAAGATGGAGGAGAAAGTGGGAGAGATAAACAGAAAAATATGAGAGAGATAATGGGGAAGAGAAAGGGGAGAAAGTAAAAGAGTGAGAAGGAGATAGAGAAAAAGGGAGAGAAAGGGGAGAGAAAGAGTGAAGGAAAGAGGGGGACAATGAGAGAGAGAGAGAGAGAGAGAGAGAGAGAACAAGAACACCCAGTGCTTTATCTCTTGGAATGTCAATAAGTAACTCTTTGGAGACAGAGATTTCAGAAAAAGGAAGCAATTAAAAAAGAGGCATTTAGAGTAGGCACTAATCCAAGCAGAGCGGTGTCTTCTGAAGAGAGAAACTGGAGTGTCCCAGATACACACATACAGAGAAAAATCCACAGCACAGAGACAGAGGGCAGCTGTTCGCTCAAGGAGAAGCTTCAGAAAGAATCACAGGTGGTCATGCCTTGACCAGTATTTTCACTTCAGATCTATGAGGCTAGAATATCTGCTATTGAGGATGGAGAGATAGCTCAGCAGTTAAAAACACTTGCTGCCCTTACAGAGGGCTAGAGGACTGGAGACAGGTTTCCAGCAGGTGACTCACAATTACCTACAACTTCAGTTACAGGGGACCTGACACTCACTTCTTGCCTCCTTAGGTATCTGCTCTCATGTGAATACACACTCACAGACATAAACCATACTGGTTATGTTTCTGTCAGTTTGATGCAAGTTAAGGTCAACTTGGAAGGGGGAACCCCAGTTAGGAAAATATCTTCATCAAATTGCCCTATAGGCAAGTGTGAGGGGGGATTTTCTTGCTTGGTATGGGAGGACCCATCCTACTTTGGGTGGTACCACTTCTGGGCTGGTAGCACTGGGTTATATGAGAAAGACCAAGGAAGCCATGGGAAGCAAACCAGTAAGCAATGATTGTCCATGTTCTCTGCCTCAGTTCCTGCCTTGGGTTGTGCCCTGACTTCCTTTTGTGATGGAGTATAAGCTGTAAAATGAAATAAACCCTTTCTTTCTCAAGTTGCTTTTGGTCAGGGTGTTCTTCACAGAAAGAGAAAGAAAGCCAGGACATACACATACACACAAATAAAAATAAAATCTTTAAAAACAGAAGTGTCCAATCTTGAAGTCATCCACTTTGCAGTTTTACTATGTAATTCTTAGCTGGCTAGTGTGACATTCAAAGCAACATTCCAATGGCATGTCCTTACCTTAACACGGAACACAGTGGAGGGAGTCTTTATTACCCTGCAATGACAGAGCACTTGTGACCCAGGATGCTTCAAAGGTACAACCAGAAGAGACACAATGAACTTAAGGCTCAGCAAGGGACATGTTGACAGCTGGTCACCCTGCAGTGCCAGTGCCTACTGAACCAAATGGAGCAGCCAAAGGCTCTCCAGAGGTTTGCTGCTTCCTAAGAAATGGTAACAGAAGAAAGCAGACCACGGAGCAGCAGGAAGAACAGGCTATGTCCAATAGGGCAGCACAAGTCAGGAAGAGCTATGAATGTCTCCTGTGTCTATGGAGATTTTAAAATATCCCCCTTTGAAAATATCTCTCCCTCTCTGCCTCCCCCTTCTGTGTGTGTGTGTGTGTGTNTGTGTTCATATGTATCATACACATATGTGTGTATATTCGTGCATGGTGCATATGGGGTGGTACATGTGGTAAAAGTCAGAGGACAACCTTATGTATCAGTGGCAGCATTGCACTTTGTTTCAGACAGTCTTGTCTCTCTCACTGCGTTCGCCAGGCTGGCCGGCCCACAAGCTTCCAGCAATTCCCTGTCTCTGCCTCCCATCTCCCTGTAAGAGCACTGGATTACAGCCATGTGCTACTGTGCCTGGCTTTATGTGGATTCTAGCGATCTATAATTGGGTTCTCACACTTGCAAGAAAAATGTTCTACCTACTGGGCCATCTCCCTAGCCCCTAAAGTCTCTCAGTATGGGGTTTTCAGCAATCTGAGGGCTTATACACTGACAGTTCATAAAAATGAACCAGAAAACTGAGCTGAGATAGTGATATTAGTGTCCCATGTGTCTGGAAGGGGGGCCAGGCTTGGGGTGTTCCAGGTCCACACCGTGGACCCAGAGCAGGCACTGAAGGATGAACTAATGGAGAAGGCTGAAGAGATTTGGGTAAGAACAGAAAGGGAGGACTCAGGAGAGTAAGTTAAGAAGACACATCACTTACCAGGGTGATTAAGAAAGTTCTAATTAAAGGACTCTGTAATTAGAAGTGCCTTAGAGATGGTTTATCGAGAGAAAAATCTGAACTGTTAACAGAGCTGACCACAGGCAGGAATTCAATGGTGTGTATACAAATGCCCTCATTGTAAGGCAAGCTATAGACTAGAGAAAAGAAAGAAAAGGAAATAAAATTGGAGGATGAGAAATAGCACTGATGGGAGGGGATCCAAAAGTCCCATCCTTAGTTGAGGAGCTCTTGGTAGTTGTGGCTGTTGAGGGAAAGAGCGTTAGTTTTCCTTGTAGTTGTTGCTAATGACAGGTTGCCCACACCCCAGTGGGTGACCCCACCCCCATGCACATACTATAACTGACAGATATGGACTAATGAGGAAACGGGCTATGAGGTTCTGAGAATAGCTGGAAGGAGGTAGGAGGTGATAATTTTTAATTAAAATATATTGTACACATGTATGATATTTTTAGTCAATAAAACATTAACAAAAGGAACAAAACCTTTAGAAGTAAATTCAACAAAAAAATGAAAGGATTTCCATACTGAAAAAGTTCAGTTCTGCTGTTGTGTCTTAGCAAATGATGACACTCTACCAAGAAAGGCGGAGTTCAAAACTGTGAGCTTCCTTGTTTAAAAAAAGAGAAGCCTTTTTGTCTGATGTTCTCTGACTAGTAGAAGAGATGGAGGCGTGGGGACTCATTGAATCCAGTCATGTCTTGGGACAGAATGCAGCTTGCGAGCTGCTCACAAGCTTCCAGCAATTCCCTGTCTCTGCCTCCCATCTCCCTGTAAGAGCACTGGACTACAGCCATGTGCTACTGTACCACATAAAGCCAGGAGGGAGAGGATGAGATAGCAGAGATGTATGCAGTGCACGACCCACGAGAGTCTGAGACCCAGCTGAGATCGGCTACCATTGCCTCCTAGAGAGAAACAACTGATTGTGTGACAGAGGCCAGAGAATCGAAAAGCAGTCCTCAGTTTACCTAAAGAAAGAGAGAGGAGGTAAGGAGTGTCAATCATCCTAAACTGAACATGTTATTAGGAAGCAAGACAGCAAGTCAAACCCTCCAGGGGAGAAGTCTTCCCTCAAGAGTGGCTGCTGCTCACAAGCATTTATTAACCTTATTAAAATATCTTAAGTTGGGCCTGGAATGCTGGCTCAGCAGTTTTTTGTTTGTTTTGTTATTTATTTATTTATTTATTTATTTATTTATTTTGAGACAAAATTCCTTTGTCTAACAGCTACGGCTGTCCTGGAACTCCCGTTGTAGACCGGACAGGCCTTGAACACACAGAGGTCCACCTGCTTCTGTCTCCCAAGTGCTGGCATGAGCCACCACTACCCAGCAATGGCTCAGCAGTTAAGAGTGCTTGCTGCTCTTGCAGAAGACTGGACAGGACCTATCTGTGAACATAATTTTCTGTCCAGCCAGTCAGCTCCCAAATAACTACACAGAGACTTATTTTTAATTATAATTGCTTGGCCAATAGCTTAGGCTTGTTTCTAACTAGCTCTTATAACTTAAATTAACCTATTTATATCCATTTACTTGCTGCCATATGGCTCATGGTTTGTTACCTTATCTTGTACACATCCTGCTTCCTCTGTATCTGGCTGGTGACTCCACCCTTCTTCATTCCAGCAAGCTCTCTCTCCCTGTCAACAAGTCCTAACCTCTTCCTGCCTAGCTATTGGACATTTAGCTCTTTATTAAACCAATGAGAGCAACACATCTCCACAGTGTACAAAAAGATTGTTCCATAACACCCACCCATGTTGAGTGGCTCACAACTACCTGTAATTCCAGATCCAGGGGATCTGACACCCTATTCTGGCTTTCACAGTCACATACTTGCATATTTGTGCAAACATGTGTATGTACATACAATAATAGAATAAAATCTTAAAAAAATAAAAACTGGAATAGAATTTCATCATGGAAATCTCATGCCTTATAAAAATACTTACACTCTGATATATCACTGAGGTCACTGCTTCATATCTTTTCTTTCATGGTAGTAAGTGCTGTAAACTGTGTAATTCCTGGGCTCACCATGGTAGAGACATAGCAGATATTACAATATTGAAGTATGCCTGTAACATTTAGTCAATGCCCNCTATCTGAGCCATTTGCAGGGAACTCTGCCCAGGTCTCTCATTTCTTCCCTTTGGACATGCCCTGACTGAAAGTCATTACTCGGCATAGCAAGGTCTCTGTTTCTAAGCTATGGCTTTGCTCCAGCCTACCCTGTCCAATTCATTAAGTATTCAGAATTGGTTCTGGTCTAATTTGATATCCATGGCTGTGATAAAACACTCTGACCTAAAAGCAACATTGGGGAGGGAAGGATTTATTTGACTTCCACCTTCAGGTCACAGTCTATCATTTAGGGGAAGCTGGGAATTCAAGCATGAACTTGAGTCAGAAGCCATGAGAGAATGTTACTTGCTGGCTCTTTCTGGCTCATGCATAGCCATCGTTCTTAATATAGTCCAGGTCTGCCTTCCCAGGGAATGGTGATTTGAGCTATCTCATACCAATTAGGAATCAAGGCAGTCCCCTACAAACACACTCACAATCTGATCTGGGCAGTCCCTCACTGCTGTCTCTTATACACATCTAGATGTGTATAAGAGACAGGTTCTATGTAGAGCCTTGCCTGCCATGATGAGTAACTCCTCAGGGAAGAACTCAGTTCTGACATTGTAACACTTAGAGGAAGACTTTATAGAAGAGGGTCAGAGAAGGCCATGCTGTTGCTCTATACATCAGTNCTTAGAGTTTCCTCTGACTTCCCAGTGAAGCACCCAGCACTGGCCTAACTCTATCTGTGTCTCTCTCTAGGTTGATAGTACATTTTAAATTATTTTTTCCTCCGAATCACTTTATTTTAGCTGTGTATGTGTGTGTGTGTGTTATGTGTGCAGTGGGGGTGCATTTACATGTTTATGTGTGTTTGGATGCCAGAGATCAATCTCAGTTTTCATTTTTGAGGTGCCATCCACCTGTTGGAGATAGGGTCTCTTACAGGCCTGGAATTAGCTAATATGGCTAACCAGCAAGGCCTAGGGACCTGACTGTCTGCACCTCNCCAGCACTGAGATTGCAAACACTTGCTATCATGCCTGGCTTTTTAATATAATTTTGGGGGATTGACTTCAGTTTCTTATGCTTGCAAAGCAAGTACTTTACCACATAGNACCACAAGTACTTTATCTGCATAGGCTATGGATACTCTCTTCTTCCATTTCTTTGGATTCCAGGCACAATAGATCTGGTTGAAAACTGTTTTTCTGTTCAAGAACCAAAACTCCCAGACAACAGAGAGCCTCACAGAACAGATAACACAAGCAAGACCCCTGCCAAGTGGGAACAGTTATCCTACAATAGCTAAGCAGTAGTAATCATTTCTCATGATAGGACCAGTTGTCATACCAATTGTCTGGTAGACCAAGTGACACATGGTCTACCAGACCACAGCCTAATCATAGCTGTTTGCTGTATCAGCTACATACCTCGTGTCTTTGTTCTCCTCCTCTATAAAAACCTCAAAATTCCTGTCAGTCCCTGAAAGACATGGCTGGAGTCACTGAGTCTTTTTCTCAATTCTTCATGTGGCCACCTTGACTGAACTCCTTTTTTGCCCTTCACCACCACTCTGTCT
>LZPO01008993.1:0-2500 GCA_001675575.1 Neotoma lepida | reverse complement strand
GACCCCCAGGGNTCCTCTGGGTTTTGTCCTCTTAACACTCATATTACAGGCCTGTGCTGTACCCTGCTCTTTATGTAGGTATTAGGGATTGAAATCAAGTCCTCATGTTTGTATGGCAAGAATGTTAACCACTGATCCGTCTCCCCAGCCCCAAAAGAATGTTTTGAAATGTTAGCAATTAAAAATAAAATAAAATCAAACACAAATCTACATGTTGCTGGCTATGAAACAATTTAAATTACAAAATAACAATTAAAATGCAGAAAGTGATGCAAAAAAAATACCCAAGAATAAAAGACAGNTCAAATGAGTTAGACACTTCCCATTTAAACCAGTGTCTTATACTCACTCACTGACAATAACATCCTGGAAGTATGCTCATTACTATGGCTAGATGATTAAAATATACAGTTAAATGAAAAAAGGCAATTATAAAAACAAATACACTAAATTATATTTCCTTATTTTAAGAAGAAGGTTAGCATTAGCATACAGGGGCATGTCAGAAAAACAAATTACCCAGCTTTCCAGGATGACTTCTGGGTTCTGGGATTTGAAGTACATAGATGCTTTCTTAATTGTTTTTTATTCTATACTCAATTCTTTGTACTTGAGTTATCACAAAGAAGATTAAAGTACATGTATATGTTTTAGGAAGTTTCTACAGTAGTAGGTCTCCATATGGCTTTTTCAAGAGGACTTTAGTATTAGTTATCTCTCCCTATGCTCTCTTCTCTACTCCCAACTAGATACCACATGCTAGCAAGAAGAAACCCTCCAGTACCAGGAATTGGTTACCTCTTTTTGAATTGTTGACTCGTGGGTTTCCACTCCCAAGCATTACAGGCTATTGCCAACACTCTTGGTGACCCTTCAGAAGCTTACAAGAAGACTTTATTACTAGTACACATGAATCACAGAACATGGAGAAGTCAAGCCCATACTCGTCTGGAATCTTCATCCATACTGACTAGCTTTTATAATGTTAGAAGGTACTATATGCATTACTGAAAGAGAAGACTCATCATCAATTGAACTCATATCTGAACTCTGGGAGCTACAATAATGATTGATCTGACAAGATATAACCACTGGCACAGTAGTCGCACAGTTGTTATGGGAGTAACCAACTGACCCAGAATAACAGATTGTTCNTTGGTGACATGTTCCCAAGAGAGGAGCAGGAGAAAATAAAGAAGATAGGAAGCCCAGGGTCAGGAGGTCTTGTGCAAGCTATGCCTTATGCCAAGCAAGTTTATTAAAAAATAAAGCATCTTTTATACTATTTGTATGGGGAGACTGTGACAGAGTCAGTGGAAAGATAAATAATGTTGGCAAAGAAAGCACAGGGTACCTCATGCACAGCTGCCTTAGGACTGATAACCAAGCCCAGGGGGAGGAGCTGAGTTCCCAGGAACTACAACCATAACTTTTTTGAGACCCTGACCCCAGCTGCAGAATGGACCTTGCCAAGTCTGCCCTTGGGCAAGGACAACACAGAACTAATGTTCCCCTTGTCTTTTCATCAGGACTTCTGAGAAAGCCTTGGATCAGTCTGGTTCCCAACAACCATCTACTTTTTAAGGCCTTCTCTGTGAGCTGGGTCCCATACCTTGCACTGTTANCAGGGCCAAGAACTTGAGGCTAGATAGGTCATAGGTCCTAGAAGAGAACATAGTACTATTATTTTGCTAAATGAACACACAAATAAAATGACTCCTAATGACTTATTGCTGTACCTATAGGTCAATGCATCCCTCAATCCTTATCAGAGAATNTTGCAATATGTAGCAATTAACAGAGAATACTCAACTTCTGCATGTGCAGAGAATAAGACACTATGGAGTGTTCAGCCCTAAATGGTATGTATATANNATATATGTTCCTCCTACGGCTCAAGTATCTTCATGGGAGAGGACATGGAAAGATTATAAAAGTGAGAGGTAGTGGAAAACTTCAAGGAAACAGTGTTTTCTAGACACAAAAGGGCAGTTGCCTATAGAAGCTCACATCAATTGTAAAAGCATGACCAAGACCTATGCATGCTCAAGCCAGGTGATATCCCAGTGTTTATAGGGGTGTGGTATAAATTCCTACTTATAGTTAAAGAGCAATTTGGAATTTTATAGCTGCTGGGATAGAAAAAGTCAGTTTGCTTTAATAGTGTAATTCCCTGTAGGTCAAGCACACTCCAGAGGAGACTCCATTCTTAAGAGTAGTTGCATAGCACAAACTGGATTTGATGGGTTAAAAAAAATGTTAAAATGAAAAAAAAAGAAACTCTCAAAGTAGTGGGGGTTGGTAGGTAAGGGTAGAAAAGGTGGATCTGGGAGACGTTGGGGGTGAAGATGACCAAAGCATGTATGACACTTTCAAAACATTAATGAAAACGTTATTTTTTAAAAAAGAAGCTTAAATTATAGGGAAAACAAAGTATTTTTTGTGCNATAGAGTGTCCNTGAGGGGACTGAAGAGATAGATCAGTAGTTAAGAGTGCTTG
>LZPO01008991.1:10591-28801 GCA_001675575.1 Neotoma lepida | reverse complement strand
TCTGAATATATGTTACAGTTGTGTATCTTGGTCCTCTTATGGGACTCCTAATAGCAGGGACAGGGTCTGTCTCTGACTCGTATACTGGCTTCTGGGGCCCTACTTCTCATACTGGGTTGCTTTGTCCAGCCTTAATACATGGGGAGGTGCTCAGTCTTACTGCAACTTGATATGCTATATTTTTTTTGATGCTCGCAGGAGACCTGCCCTTTCCTGGATGGAGATGGAAAAGGAGGGCATGGGGGAGCAAGAGGGGGGAATTGGGGAGATGGATTGAGAGAGGAGGATGAGGGGGGAAGTTGTGTCTGGGATGTAAAATAAATAGATGAATAAAAAAATATTCCTTTTTTAAGACTGACATTACAAAGAACGCCCATAGGCATGGAAGGATAAAAATACCAATTTCTTATTTACTGATAAGGAGAAGCAGGCTCACCTACCTCCATCACCTGGTACATGAAATGTTTATAAATAAATTCTCCTCAGCAGTGGTACTAAATTTAGTCACATCCTGGGGCTAAGTTTCCCAAAGAGGAGGGAAGTACAGAATCAGCATATTTCAAAGTTTTGCTGATAGACCTGAGACCCTCCATAGTATTTACTGTGGAATAATTACTAATAGGTGGAGGCAATGAGAAACTAAAGTAAAATGGTCTCTAATATGCTGTCTTAGCCAGGGATTCTATTGCTGTGAAGAGATANCATGACCACAGCAACTCTTTTTTTATTATTAAGGAATTTTTTAATTCATTTTACATAGCAATCACATCTCCCTCTCCTCCTTCCTCCCACCACTCCTGCCTTTCCCCACAACCCACCCCTGATTCTCTCCTCCAACAAGNCAAGGTCTCCAATGGGGAATCTGCAAAGCCTGGTATATTCAGTAGAGGCATCAACTCTTATAAAGGAAAAAAAATTAGTTGAGGCTGGCTAATAGGTTCAGTGGTTTAGACCATTATCATCATGGTGGAAAGCGTATCAGCATGCAGGCAGATATGATACTGGAGAAGGAACTGAGAGTTCTACATCTGGATTGACAGGCAGCAGGAAGAGAGAGAGAGAGAGAGAGAGAGGGAGGGGGGGCCTGGCTTGAGCATTTGAAACCTCAAAGTCCACCCCCAGTGACACACTTCCTCCAACAAGCCACACCTCCTAATAATGACATTCCCTAGTGACCAAACATTCAAATATATGAGTCTGCTGGGGTCATTCCTACACAAACCACCATATTTNACTCCCCGGGCCCCATAGGTTTTTAGCNATAACATAATGCAAAAATGCATTCAGTCCAACTTCAATAGTCCCCATAGTCTATCACAGTCTCAATGTTGTTTAAAAGTCCACAGTTCAAAGTCTATTCTGACTCATGGCAATCTCTTAGCTGTAATGTCCTTTACAATTAAAATTTTAAAAAAGGCAGATCATATACTTCCAACCTGCAGTGGTACAGAATATACATTACCATTTGAAAAGGGAAGAAAGGGAACATGATGTGGAAATACTGGACCAAAGCAAGATTGAAAACCAGCTGGGCAAACTCTGTATCTCCATGTCTGATGTCAAAGTTCTCTTCAGATCTCCAACTCCTTTCAGCTTTGTTAACTGCAACACATTTCTTTATCTTGGGTTGGTTCCCCTACATTAGCAGCTTTCCTCAGCAGGTATCCCATAACTCTGACATTGTCAACATCTTGAGGTCTCCAAGACCATCCAGACTTCACCTTCACAGCTTCATGCAAAGACCTCTCTGGTCCTCCATGCAAGGACATCCCTGCACACTCTTGACCTCAGCAGCTTTCTTTAGTTAAGAGGGAGGTTCAATAACCCCTTTCTTATATCCTTGAGTCTAAATCAGAACCACATGGCTGAAGCTATCAAGTTCTGCTGCTTTCTGGGCCTGGAACATGCCCTCCTCATTCAAATACATTTTAACCACCTTTATGTTACAATGGTTTGCTTCACTGTCTAAGCTTGGCTGTCCTGGAACTCAATCTGTAGACCAGGCTGGCCTCAAATTCAGAAATTCTCTTTCCTCTGCCTCTTTCAGCAAATCCTACTGGNGTGCACTGCCCACAAATGGCCCTAAATTCTTCTTTAATTCCTTTTCACAAGTTGGAAGCTTAGTTGGGTGGGGTCTTGCTCTGAGGTCATTGCTCCCTTTATTTCACTTAGCATGAAGTTTTTGTTTAGTGGGTTTACACTTCCTGGAGCCCCCTTTGTTCTGAAACTGTATATTTTGTATTTTTCCTTGCTCAGCTTGCTCCTTTTCATTATAAATCTTCATAAGACCAGTCACTAATAACCAAGCAATANAGTCAATACTAGGCTGTTTTGAAATCTCCTCTGCCAACACCAGTATTCCAAAACTCTTCTATTTAGTCTCACACNGACTTTTCAGAGAACAGCAAAAAGCAGCCACATTCTTTGCCTAAATACCACAAAAATGGTCTCTAGGCCACATACTAATATTCTTACCCTCTGAAACATCTGGAGCTGAGCCCCCACAGTTCAAATGGCCCTCAGAACCATTGTTTTCCGTGATTTTACCAAGATGGTCCATTAACCTTCCCTTAAAGTGTTGAACTGCTTTCCTAGTCTAAAGTCCCAAAGTCAACTTTCCTCCAAATAAAAGCATGGTCAAGNCTATCAAAGCAATGCCCCACTCCTGGTATTAACTTCTGTCTTAGTCNGGGCTTCTATTGTGAAGAGATGTTGTGACCACAGCAACTCTTATAAAGGAAAACGTTTGATTGGGGCTGGCTTACAGGTTCANAGACTTAGTCCATTATCATCATGGTGGGAAGTATGTCAGCACGCAGGCAGATATGGTGCTGGAGAATGAACTGAGAGTTCTACATTGGGGTTAGCAGACATCAGGAAGAGAGAGAAAAAAGAGAGAGAAACTGGCCTGTCTTGAGCATTTGAAGCCTCAAAGGCCACTCTAGAGACACACTTCCTCCAACAATGCCACACCTCCTAATAGTGCTACTCCCTAATGACCAAGCATTCAAATATATGAGTCTATTGGGGCCATTCCTATACAAACCACCACACACGCCAAATAATTGTTATTTTGAAACAATGTGCTTTCTTGGCTACAACTTCCTTCTCCATGTTGCTTCTTATGGGGTTACTGCACATCACAGTTAAGAAAGGCAACTGGTACATGCTCTGAACCTGTTCTCTAGACACCTGAAAGACACAGGAAAAACTGCTTCTTTTATATGAAGTAAAGGCCTACACAATGGAGAAGTGATAAATGCTGTTCTAATATTTGTCTCATTTTCATGCCTTCTTATTTTTGTGGGGGTTTTTTGTTTGTTTGTTTTTGTTTTTGCTGGGNTTTTGGTTTTTTGAGACAGGGTTTCTCTGTGTAACAGCTCTAGCTCTCCTGGAACTCACTTTGTAGACCAGACTGGCCTCAACTCACAGAGATCCACCCTATTCTGCCTCCTGAGTGCTGAGATTGACGGCATGAGCCACTCAGCTTTAAATATTCTTTTTAAAATATTTTCTACCATGAAANAAATAGGAAGAGACTAAGAAGAAAAAATAAAAAACAGAAATTCTTTTATAAACTTAGACAATATGACTTTGACACTTTGAGTTGGTTTGAAACCATAAAAGTAAATCCAGAAGGGAACTGAAGAGATGGCTCTGCAGTTTAAAACTTGTATTGCTTTTGAAGAGGGCCCAAATTTGATTCCTAGCACCCATGTGTGTGGAGGGACTCATGCCCCACGGAGATTCAGCACCTNTGGCCTTTGCAGGCACTTAGACTGAAGNATAGANATCCCTCCTCAAAAACAGATACATAATTAAAAATAAAAATAAAATCTTAGAATAAAAGAAAATCCCATCAAAAGTCAGAGTCAAACACATGGTCCTTAGAGCAATGGGAAAAGGGATAGACAGATAGATAGAAGGCCCAGTCCACAGCAGAGGCACACAAGATCGGTGCACCTAGAAGAGTTCTCAGGATACCATTTCTGAATTGATATTAATGGAATCTAGCTGACAAAGTGGAGATTTAATTTCATAAAGAAGACTAAAATAACCCTAAGTAAAAGTGCATACTGCAAAAAAAATAAAGAGGAAAGGATACCTAATTACTCACAGAGGAAATGAAGACAAACATTTTCATAGGCTTATATGACTAAAAATAATAATTACCAAGAAAAAAATCACAGCAAATGCCGCTATCTAAAAAGAAATTTTAAAGCGAGTGAAAAGAGAAGCAGAATTATCTGAGCCCCTTTCTACAGGTTGTGCACTAAAAGGCTTCAAATACAGCACTTTCCTCTCTACTCATGGGAACCTTATGAGATCAGTAGTCTCACTCCATTTCCAGGATTTGAAGGGCATGAGCCAAAAACAAACAAACAAATACAACTCATAACAATGACCTTTGGGCTCCTGAAAGTGTTAGTAGTTTTCTACTAAAAGATGGTCTACAAATTAAAAAAAAATTCTTCAATAAACAATTTTTGAGAAATAGTTTATCTCCGTTCTAGAGATTGGGTGCAATGATAAGANGACTCTGTGAACTCTTCTTTGAACAGAACCTTTGGGGCTTATAACAATTTCCAGTTACTCACTTACTATGGTTCATTCTAGAAACACTTTAACAACAACAACAACAAAAGAGCCTCAAAAAATCTCATCACCATATTTTTAAAAGAAAGATAATTTTATTTACTAATGTCTGTAGTTCACAACCTCTTCTGTCTTAGAACTATTGATTTAGTAGCATTGACATTATCTATGACCTCATTTCACTTCTGTTCNGATTCATTTTTTCCCATACAGCCAACTTCTTTGTCCGTGTGGCTTTTACCATATGTGGCTTCTTCATTATGAAGTGTCTATGACCTCTCTTTACTGGTTCNCGTCCCTCTATTTGGCTTCTGACATCTCTATTATCTAATCATTTTCCCTGTGACTTATTTTAAAACTTCCTAGTTGATAACTATTGGATTTTCCTGTCAACATATAGCATCATCACTGCTGGATGCTTCCCAGGTCTACTTAAAGATCATGTTACCCATATGTCTGCCTGTGGTACAGAATCCCAGTTATGACCAAATTAATGGCAAACATTGTGACCTAACAAAGTTTTGAAAAGGAGGCAAAAATGATAGACACTTTAATGGGCTGTCCAGTACCACCATTTCCTGGGAATAGTTAACAAACTGATTCTGTTGTGAACTAAAGTGTAAGATCTACTCTATACTTTTGTCAAAACTATCATTCATTCTGTTACACTAGTATAAAATCTATTATTTTTCTCTATATTGATAACCTGAATCTCATATTTTATGGTAATAATAAGATTACTAGTGCCATGTTAATGCAAAGCATAATCAAAATCATACTGTTTCTTTAGTAGAAGCCTCTAATCCAGGTCACTTACCAGCAAGAGAGAAAAGGGATAAAAATGAGAGTAAGATTCAAATAGAAAGAGATGCAGAAAATTATTTCACACATTTCACCTTGGCCCTTTCTTGTTTAAGTAAATTTTCTACATCTCTGAGAATCAATTTAACCATTAGAAATACATGTAAACTGTCCCCTGATTTTCAGGTGTTGGGAATTAAACTTTTAAACTTTGTAAGTATAATTTTTTATGCACTGGCAAATATCTATAATATTCTTTACCAATTAGCCCAAAAGGACAGAAATGTTCAGGCATTCCCACATAACTAATTTACCACAGGGTAGCCCTTCTTACATCTCTCCTTCCCCATCTTTCTGCCATGTGATTTCCTTTCACNATTTTTAAATATAGAGAAATCAACTGCTTTCTATACCATATTAAGCTCTACAAGACAAACTGAGTTATAACTTAGGCAACAAATCCTAGGGGAGATGTTCAGAAGCACGTCATGACACACTTTTTGTTCTCTGACATAAGCAGAGATAAAAATTATTAATCAGGTGGCATATCACTCGAAAAATAGCTTTTCTGCATGTTTTCCTTTATCTTAAGTTTGCCCGAGGGGTTGTTTCTAAATANGTTTATTTAAATGTGTTACACATTTAGCCTCTGGGAATCATTTCACTGAGTAGCTGAGAAGCTAGAGTAAAGTTTTTGCTATCAAACTGGCAAAGGAATGGACTGTTTATGTAGCTTGTATTTATAACATTATATTTGCTTGAAACAAATCTTCCTGCTATAGCTATCACATAGAGAACTCTTGATCTTAGTAGGAGATCACATTTGTCTTTTCTCTAAATGCATAATACTTAAGTTATTTATTCATTCAATAAGCATTTACCCAGCATCTACATAGTAACAAAACAATGAAGTAAATTGGTAGACCATTCCATACAGAAATAAAATATTATAAAGAAAATAAACTGGACAGTAGTATAAGAAACAGCAACAGAGATGGGAACCAAGGAGGGCTTATAGTGGGCTATTAAAGTAGGCTCTCAGAGAAGGAAAGAGCTGAATGGTGAGAAGATTCCCCAAAAGTAAAGAAAGATGATAGCAGAAGCAATCACAGTGNCAAACAAGTTGTGCTTCAGGAAGAGAGGCCAGCATGTATGACACANGGATATCAGGATGCACTTAGAGAGACAGCATGTAAGGTGAGAGCCAGAACATAGATACACATTCATGAATGAGTTTTAAATATAATCTGACTTCAAAATAAAGCTTTAATCACACATTGAACCCCACACATTAATAGTGGGAGACTTCAACACCCCACTCTCAATCCAACGGACAGGTTGTTCAGCCAGAAACTAAACAAAGAAGTAATGGAACTAACAGACATTATTACTCAAATGGACCTAACAGATATCTACAAAACATTTCCTCCAAGCACAAAAGAATATACCTTCTTCTCAGTACCTCATGGAAACTTCTCCAAAATGACCACATACTAGGTCACAAAACAAGTCTCAACAGATACAAGAAAATTGTAATAACTTCCTGTATCCTCTCAGCCCACCATGGATTAAAGTTGGATTTCAACAATAACAGAAAGCCTACAAACTCACAGAAACTGAACAATTCTCTACTGAATTACCACTGGGTCAAGGAAGAAATAAAGAAAGAAATTACAGGCTTCCTAGAATTCAGTGAAAATGAATGTACAACATACCCAAACTTAAGGGACACCATGAAAGCAGTGCTAAGAGGAAAGTTAGTAGCACTAGTGCCTTCATGAAGAATTTGGAGAAATCTTACACTAGCGACTTAACAGTACATCTGAAAGCTCTAGAACAAAAAGAGGCAGATACACCCAACAGGAGTAGATGACAGGAAATAATTAAACTCAGAGATGAAATCAATAAAATAGAAACAAAAAGAACAATTCAAAGAATCAATAAAACGAAGAGTTCGTTCTTTGAGAAAATCAACAAGATAGACAAATCTTTATCCAAACTAACCAAAAGGCAGAGAGAGAATATCCAAATTAACAAGATCAGAAACAAAAAGGAGCATAAAACAACAGACATGGAGGAAATCCAAAGAATCATTAGGTTGTACTTCAAAAACTTGTACTCCACAAAATTGGAAAATCTAAAAGAAATGGACAATTTTCTTGATAGATACCACTTACCAAAGTTAAATCAAAATCAGATAAGCAATTTTCTACCAGACCTTCAAAGAAGAGTTAATACTAATTCTCCTCAAATTATTCCACAAAATAGAAACAGAAGGAACATTGCCAAATTCATTTTATGAAACCACAGTCATACTGATACCCAAACCATACAAAGACTCAACAAAGAAAGAGAATTACAGACTAATTTCCCTCATTAACGTAGATGTAAAATATTCAATAAAGTACTTGCAAACAAAACCCAAGAACATTTCAAAAATCTCATCTACCATGATCAAGTGGGCTTCTCTCAGAGATGCAGGGATGGTTCAACAAATGAAAATCTGTCAATGCAATCCACCATGCCACAAGAATGAGCCCATCCCTGACACTGCCTGGAGCGCCAGAACCCAGAGGCTGGATGGTNTAGAAACCTAGGATAGAACCAAACACAACTAGAGAAAAAATGTCAATGTAATGATTCCTAACAATATTCTGCTATACTCATAGATTGGTGCCTAGTCCAATANTCATCAGAGAGGCTTCATTCAGCAACTNATGGAAACAGATNCAGAGACCCACAGCCAAACATTAGACTGAGCTTAGAAAATCCTGCTGAAGAGGGGGAGAAAGGANTGTAGGAACCAGGGCTGTCNTCAAGGACATCACAAGGGAACCCACAGAAATAACTAACTGGGGCTTATAGGAGTTCACAGAGACTGAATTGACAACCAGGGAGCCTACATCAGACCGATCTAGGCCCTTTACATATATGTGACAGTTGTGTAGCTTTGTCCATTTGTGGGACTCCTAACTGTGGAAGCATGTGCTGTCTCTGACTCTTTTGCTGACTTTTGGGACCCTACTCCTCATACTGGATTGCTTTGCCCAGCCTTGATACAAGGGGAGGTGCTTAGTGTTACTGCAACTTGATATGCCATTTTTGTTGATATNCATGAGAGGCCTGCCCTTTTCTGAACAGAAATGGAGGAGGNGATGGAGAGGGCACAGAGGAGGAGAGGAGGGACTGGGAGAGAAGAGGGGAGGGAAAACTGTGGTTGGGATGTAAAATAAAGAAATAAATATTAAAAAGAAAAAGAAATCATTTAGGTATTTAGACAGTCAGTAATATGCAGAGTGCAGTGGCGCTGGTTCACCCTGCTGTTGCAGAGCAGAAGCAGAAACAGTCACTTTGTGAGCTGAGATTTAGAACATATTTTGGCAGTAAAATCANAAAACCTTCATTCATTTATATGACATTTCAAATAGAGGCATCAAGGCAGCAGTTCCTTTGTTTTNGGCNNCTCTCTNCACTGCATAGTTGGAGTTCAACNTTAAAAGTTAAACAAAACATAACTGTAAACAAGGTGAAAATGGGGAGAATTGAGCAGATGNTAGAAAAGTGCAGAACAATCAATTGTGAGATCCTTGCAGACACATGAGAAAATACTGTTTCTAGTTTTTGTGACCATTGTAAGAAAACAAGGGATTCCAGGCTTGTCNGATTCTTCACTTCTTTCCAATGTCATAAGCTATTACTTTGCTTCTGTTTACATTTTACACAAGACCATACTTTTTTTTTCCACTTTCACTAAGCTTCACTACCATGTAACTGAATCTCAATAAAATCTGGTCCACAATATTTGTGGACAATAGAAAAATGAAAAAGGCTTGAGAAATCATCAAGTCACAAGAGGATGACATAAAAGGGGANTGCTTTCAACATGCCTGGAAAATGCAAAGGAAGACTCTTTCTAATCATCAACTCTTTGTACTTTTGAACCGAGGAAGTTGGAGCTGATTGGGTTCAAAAGGTGGCCAAGACAGATGAAGTGCCTTCGTTAACAGTTAAATTTAAACTAAGTCTCTCAAGAAAGACATATTTATAAGCCCTCTGATGAGCTTCTCAATGGGAAAAAATGAACTTAATCTTTCGGTTCACTCAGAAGCTTCTCTTAGTGAAAAGGAGTCTAGTGAGCCAGCTTTGACAAAATGCTGAAAAACTGAGCCGCGTATTGGAGCTCTAAACCATAGCAATTTTCACCTTTACTTTCTGCTTTCCCCAATTCTCTTTGTTAGCTAGTTGTAGACTATTTATCAGACTGCCAGGGATTGCAAAGGTTTGCACCTTTTGTAGAAAGATTTTAAAATAATTGCATTATGTATGNTAAAGCTTTGTCTTTGTGGAAGTGAACAGTACCACACAAAAGTTGTCTCATCTGCATTTGNATCACAGGTATAATGTCCAAGAATCGTTTCCTTAATGGAAGACTAGATTACAATCCCAGGCTAAGTCCTTGCAATGCAAGCAGAATTGTTTCCTACAGAAAGCTCCTGCCTTGAGTTTGTAGCCCTTAAATATATCCTGAGAAANGATACAAAGGGAATTCAATAAAAATGTCATGAAAGTAGATGGGTTATAGAAAATTATATAAATCTTTATTTCTGTGAGTGGATATCACTGNAAACATTGTTACCAACTTAATGTGGATCGAAGTTATCAGCTCATTTCAGCCACAGTACATAGAGTGCTTGAAGTGATTTAAAGATTCCAAGCTCTAAACAGTTTTAATCAATTATTTAAGGTACTTTTTGTAAATTGATGAAAGAAAATATCATTTGAACTAAATTTTCGATATCATGTCACTAAACAAGTATTAATATGGAATCACAGTTAAATGGCCAAGGTTAATTGGATAANTAAGTGGTGGAAGAGTAGGGACACTTTCATNCTATAAAAGTAAATAAGCTTTCTTTCCCTTAGTTGTCAGCAAGCAGCAGTGTGCTTTCTAGAACCTAGAATCAAGTTTTGCCTTCAGTGGAAGGAAGGGAGTTAGTATCTACAGATGAATAAGGGCAACTAGACTGTAATAATGACGTAGAATTGGAAAGGATTGCAGTATGTAGGAGTAAAAAGAACATGTTTGCGTACATAATCTGTCACCAACCATGAAATCTGAGACCCATCACTTAGGAGCCTCAGTTCTCTTCACTGTAAAATGAATGTTCAAATAGCAATCTCATGGGGTTTGCGTTAGTTATTTTTGCCACTGTAGAACAACAGACTTGACAAGAGCAACTGGAAGAATAAAGGATTTACTTGCAGCTTATACTTTGAAGGTACAGTCCATCACGGCAAGGAAGTCATGGCAAATGGAGCTTGAGGCAAAGATGGTCAGGGGGAAAGAGGGATGGATCCTGGTACTCAGCTCACTTTCTCGTTACACAGTTCCAGCCTGTGGGATGACACCACCCATGTTTACAGGTAAGAGACCCCCGACCTGAGCACAACTGACACCATGTTAGAGGCACCATTCTGACTTTAAAATCCAGCATGAAGCCCCCAACACCTGACAAAATGGGAACAAAGACCTAATCCTTCAAAGACCCAGTCCAAAGTTCCAGGATCCAGGAAAGTTTCTCAATGTACAAACTATGATTTTTAGCTTCTTGTTACCTGTTCTTGCTAACTGAAATGTATCAACCAGAATGTGTTTTTTTTTNCCATAAAAATGTCAAAGAACAGTGGGACTCAAGGCTACATGATTTGGGCAAGTTCCCTGTGCAGCCACTGGTAACAATAAAGACTTATTTTTCAGATTTAAGATTGCCTCTATGTGTTCTCCAGTGGATGTGTTGATATTCAGATCTTCTCACCCACATACAGATATACCCAAAGTTTGTCTCCTACATAATTCTATATCCCATCAAGTTGACAATCAATATCAACTGGAACAGGGCTGTTGGAAGACACAAATAAGACATCACCTTAAAAGTGCCTCACTATTTGTGATAGCTAATCTTGATTGTCAACTTACTATGTCTGGAATCAACTAAAGCCCACATAGCTGGGCACACCTGTGAAGGGTTTTCTTCATTAGATCTTTTGAGGTAGGAAGACACACTAAATCTAGATTGTTTGAGGACAGAAGGCTCACCCTAAATCTGGCCACACTTTCTCTTTTACATAAAAGAACAAGGAAGAAGGGAGCATTTGCTTTTTGCTTGCTTTCTCTCACTCTGGAAGACAAGTTCATCTGTTCTGCTGCTGAAGCTCTCCTTCACTGGTATTAGAACCTATTTCTTCCAGTGTAGACCAAAGACCCAGCTGAGACAGTCAACCTTGTGGACTGAACAATGACCAGATTCTTGAACAACAACCTTTCTGTAGGGAGAAAGCCATTGTGCTAGCCACACCACAACCTGTAAGCCACTCTAATAAATCCTGTGTGTGTGTGTGTGTGTGCGCGCGCGCGTGCGCGCGTGTGTGCGCGTGTGTGTGCATATTTTCTCAGTTCTGCTCCTCTAAAGAACCCTAACTAATGTACTTCCAGAGAATACCTGGAACAGACTCATACCCACACTATAGGGTCTTCAGACATAGGTTTCAAAACTGCATCTGCTTGTATTTAAAAATCCATTTGTATTTAAGAAACCACAAAACTTTGACAGTTTCTTGTTTNCAATGTCCTTTACCATGTCATACCCTCTTATGTTATGATNCCTNGAATGTCAAAGTGCTGCGGTTTTAAACATGATCAACATGTATCTTTCTTATAGGACAGGCACTGTGCTGAGAGCCATCAGGAGTGATCCCACTGGATCATCCAACCTTGTGACTTAAGCAACACTCTCACCTCCATTTTAAAAAGGAAGAAACGGGCCCANGTCAGATAACTATTAGAGAATCCTGACAGCTGATTCTAAGCCTAAGTTCTCAATTTCTTCACTGCCACCTTTGATAATATTGACAGATCTCATGAACTTCTGATTAAGTCTTGCACTTCTCGCTTTTAGTCTCCTGATATCTTCAAAAATGACCACTCCATATTATTCAATGTGACAATTTCTTGTCCTTTTATTACAGAGCCCATGAAAGTCTTCTATTTAATTTTCTAGTTTAAAATAAAAAGTGAATTTATGAATTAAACTACCCACTGCACTTTCCTCTTACAAATATCAATAGGTACCAACTTCAGTAAGCACTGATGGTCAGATCAATTTGCAAGGATTCCCCTCATTGTAGGAGTTTGCTCATGGACCAGATGTTTTTGAATTCTGCTTTGTTTCAAAAATAAAGACAAAAATAAAGAGCATTCCCATCTTTAAGCTCTATAGCTTCCCCACCATCTCAGCCCAGCAATGACCTCTTTTTACTTTTTGGTTTCTGCAGTTATTCCAAGACATTTATTCACATGTGAAGATTTAGAACTAGAAGCCTCAGATGAGTGAGAACATGGGACATTTGTCTTTTGGGTCTGGGTGACCTCACTCAATATGGTCTCTTCCAGTTTCATCCATTTACCTTCAAAGTTCATGACTTCATTTTCCTTACAGCTGAATAGAATTCTATGGCACTGTACANGTACCACATTTCATTATGCATTCATTGGTTGGACAACANTAGGCTGCTTCCATTTCCTCGGTATTGTGAATAGAACAGAAATGAATATGGCTGAGAAAGTACCTGTTGAATCGTGAACCAAAAGGGTATATATAAGAATATGNATCAATTTATCATTGGGTGTTATGGGAACACAGACTCACGGGTCCAGGATAAGGTAGGTCCAGTTGCAGCNTCCTTCCACTTTGTCCAGGAAAGATGGGGATCGACACACGCCACTTCATGCTGCCTGACTCAGTCTCCACAACCCAAGAGAGAGGGTGACTCCCTTCTCTCTTCCCTTTTAAGAGGTCATGTAGGCAGGCTAGAAGCACTGCCTCTATGGGGCCAGGCAGCCCAAGGTCATACGCGCAACAAATACCCACTACAGTCTGTGGTATAGGATATTGAGTCATTTGGGCATGTGCTAAGGAGTGGGATAGCTCGGTCATATAGGAGATTATTTTTAGCTTTTGTTGAGGACTCTCCACATTGATTTCCATAGNGGCTGCACCAGTTTGCCATTCCCCCAGCTGTGAATAAGGNTTCCCTTTTCCATGCACGCTGTCAAGCATAGTTGTCAGTTGTTTGGTTAATCTTTGTCATTCTGGCTTAGGTAAGATAAAATCTCAAAGATGTTCTGATATATATCTTCCAAATTCCTAAGATGGTGAACACTTTTTGAGCTATTATTTAGCCTTTTTTTTTTCCTTCTTCTTTTGAGAATTCTCTGTTCAGGTTTTAGGCTCAGTTTTTTAATGAATAGTTTTTGGTTTGGGATCGTTTGGGTTTTTTTTGAGGTCTTTATATATTATAGATATTGACTTTATCCTCTATCAGATTTAGAGATGACAAAGATTCTCTCCCATTCTGTGGGCTTCCGCTTCACCTGATTGGTTGGTTGGTTTGGTTTGGTTTAGCTATGTAGAAGTTTTATGAAGTCCCATTTGTCAACTGTTGGCCTTAATACTTGGGCAAACTGAGATCTATTCACAAAGTCCTTTCTTACACCTGTATCCTGTAGGATACCCTTCATATTTTCTTCTATCAGTTTCAGTGCTCTGGATATTGACATTTAGGTCTGTGGTGCCTTTGGAGTTAGGTTTTTTGCAAGGGAATACATATGTCTAATTTCATCATTCTGCATGTGGACATTCAGTTTTTCAGCACTGTCTGTTGAAGGTACTTTCTTTTCTCCTGCCTATTTCTGAAGTCTTTGTCAAATATTAAGGGGCTGAACTTATGTGCACTCATGTTTGGGTCTTCAATTTTGTTTCATTGGTTTACATGCCTATTTATTTTTTTCCAGTACCATATTGCTCTGGCTCTGTAATATATCTTAGGATCCGAAATAGTAATTCCAGCATTGTTCTTTTTGTTCAGGATTATTTGGGCTATCTGAGGTCCTTTGTGGTTTCATATCAATTTAGTGTGGCTTTTTTTATTTCTGTAAAGAATGAAATGGACGGTTTGACTGTGATTACATTGAATCTGTAAATAGCTTTTAATAAAATGTTCATTTTTATCGTTCTACTTCTACTAATCCATGAGTATATGATGTCTTTCTATTTTGTAGTGTCTTTGTCTCTTTCTTCAGCTGTTTAATGTTTTTATTATAGAGGTCTTTCACTTCCTTGATTAGCTTTTTTTCTAGATATTTTATTTTATCTGAGGCTATTGTGAATGGAAGAGTGTCTATAATCTCTTTCTCTATATGTTTGTTGGTGGTTTATAGAAAAGCTATTGATTTGTGGAATTGATTCTGCATCTTGCCACATTGCTGAATTTGCCATTTCTGGAAGTTTTCTGGTNGAATATTTGGGATTTCTAATGTATAATATCATACCATCTGCCAATACAGAAAGTTTGACTTCTTTCCCTGTTCTTATCCTTTTAATGTCCTTCTCTTATTTTATTGCCCCAGCTAACACTTTGAGTACAGCATTGAAAGAAGTGAGGGTAGTGGACCTCCCTGTCACATTCCTGACTTCAGTGGGATTGTTTCAAGTTTTTTCCATTTTAGATGATGTTGGCTGTAGGGTTCTCATATATAGCTTTTATTATGTTGAGGTGTAGTGGGTAGCAGTTCCAGCTTTGACCTGGAAGCACAACCCCTAGAGAAGCTTCCGGTAACTCCCATACCTACCTAGGGCCTCCCCCTGGGGTGGTTCAAGACAGGAGCCTTTAAGACAGGAGATCAGTCCGTGCTGGCCCTCTTGGTTTCTGGTGATCCTGGATGCTGGATGGTAGACCGAGCAGAGTTCTCCAGAGAACATCACTAGACTGCACCTAACCTCTCCTGGATCCTGTAACCAACCCCTTTAATGGCTGTAAGTTACCCCTAAATAAATCTATTAACAATGTGGAATTGCATTAATAATTTCCCCTTTATTGAAGTATAAAAAAATTTCCTCATGCCAGGTGATGGTGGTACATGCCTTTAATCCCAGCACTCAGGAGACAGAGGCAGGCAGATCTCTGTAAGTTCGAGGCCAGCCTGGTCTACAAAGTGAGTTCCAGAATAGGCTCCAAAGCTACACAGAGAAAACCTGTCTTGATAAAAAAAAAAAAATTCCCTCATGAAAGCATTCTGTCAAAGGCTTTTTCTGCATCTATTGAGATAATCTTGTAATTTTTATTACATTTTTGAGTTGATTATGTTGAACATCCTTGCATTTAAAGGAAAAAGCCTTCTTGGGCATGGTGGACAATCTTTTTGATTTATGTCTGTACTTTGTTTATAAATATATTATTGAGCATTTTGAGTCTATGTTAATTAAAGGCATTGGCCTGTAGTTTTATTGTTGTTTGCTGTTGCTGTGTCTTGACTTGTTTGGGTGTTAGAGTTATCTTGGCTTCACAGAAGAAGTTTGGGAGTGCTCCTTCTGTTTCTTTTCTTTCTTATATTTGAATAGTTTAAGAAGAATTGGGTGTAGCTCTTTATCTGAAGTCTGGTAGAATTCTACTGTGAATTTTGCTGGAAAGCTTTTAATTATTATTGTACTTTTCTCATTCATTATGGGTCTGTTTAGGTTATTGACTTTTTCTAGGTTTATTTTGGTGGTTTGGCTGAACGTGGAATTTCATCCATTTCTTTTAGGTTTCCCAACTTAATGGAGTATAGGTTTTCAAGTATTCCTTTATAATACCTTGAATTTCTTTAGTGTCTGTTGTGATGCTTTCCTGTTCATTTCTGATTCTGTTAATTTATGCCCTCTCTCTCTTTTTTTTTTTCTTTTGGTTATTTGGGTCAAGGGTCTGTCAATCTTGTTTATCTTATAAAAGAAGCAGCTCTTAGATCCCTTGTCCCTTGATTCTTTCTATCATTTTCATTGTTTTTGTATCATTAATTTCTGGCCTGATTTCTATTATTTCTTGATTTCAACTGTGTTTGGATTTGATTTCTTTTTCTTCTCTTTTGAAATGTTTGAGTTTCATCATTAAATCATTTATTTATTCTATTTCTACATTTTAAAAAATTTATTCTTACTCATATAATATATACTGACAGCAGCCTCCCCTCCCTCCACTCCTCCCAGCCCCTATCTCCCCCAGACCCACTGCTCCTCCATTTCCCTTCAGAAAAGAACAGTCACTTAGAGTCAAATAACTCTTAAGGGTAAGCCCCATGCGCAGAAGTAAATGGCCAATACAAATAGAATTCACCAGCATCTTTGGAGGTTCTTTGTCTCATAGTGTTGTTTCAGGACTTTTCTTTTTTAACCCTTACAGATCCTTTGTGTATGTATTGTGGCTCCTGGTTTTGTGTTTTTATGAGATTCCTGTGTGTGCAAACATATATGTCTCTGCATCTATATATGTTTCTTGTGCATTTTATTTGGCTCTTTTTCTTCTGTTAGTTTGTTTAGTCCTATTCTTATTTGTTTGTTTTGCTTTGTTTTGCTTTATTTATTCCTTAGAAGCATGTTTATTTTCTAAGGAGATAAAAAAGTGGTATGGATCCAGAGGGGAATGGAGTTGGGAGTTGGGGGAGGTGGAACTGTAATCAGAATATATTGTATGAAAAAAATCTATTTTCAATAAAGAAAAAAAATGAATAAATTTCTCCCATAGGACTGCTTTCAATGTGTCACAGAGGCTCTGTAGTGTTATGTTTTCATTTTTATTTAGTTCCAGGAAAATTATATTTCTTTTTTATTTCTTCTTTGACCAATTTATCATTCAGTAATGAGTTGTTTAATATTCATGAGTTTGTGTATTTATTAAAGTTTTTGTTGTCAATTTTAAATTTTATTGCATTATGGTCAGATACTCAGTTGTTTAAATCTTTTATGATTTGAAAAGACTTGTTTTATTCCTAGAATGTGATCAATTTTAGAGAAGCTTCTATGTGATGCTGAGCAGAATGTGTGTTCTTTGGTGTTTGGACAAAACATTCTATAGCTATGGAAGTACATTTGATACATGATGCCAGTTAATGTTTCTCTATTTGTTTTTTGTACAAAGGTCTTGTCTATTGAAGAAAGTCGGGCATTGAAATCATTTATTGTTCATGGGTATGTTAATATCTGTTTTTAAATGTAGCAGTAGTAGATTTTTTTTTTCTGAAATTGAGTGTGTCAGAATTTGGTGCATACATGATTAGAATAATAAGGTCTTCCTGGTTAACCACTCACTTGATTAGAATGACACGTTCCTGTTTATTTCTTCTGATTTGCTGTAGTTTAAAGTCCATTTGGTCAGATGGTAGGATATCAATGTCTGCTTGCTTCCTGGTGCCATTTGATTGGACTATTTTTGTCAATTTTTTACTCTAAGGCAGTACTTATCTTTAAAGCTAATATGTGTTTTTTGTAGATAACAGATAGAATGATTTTGTTTCTTGATCCATTCAGTCAGTCTAAGAGAGAGAGAAAGAGAGAGTAAAAACAACCTTAACAAATATAATTAAAATACTTATATCTTATCAGATCACAGTTTAATAACCACAGAAATAATGCAAAGACTTAGAAATTCAACAATATTCTCTTACATAAAGAGTGTTCATCAAAGAAATCATAGAAGACATTAAAAATTCATATAATAAAAAGAAAATGAAAATATAATGTATCAGAACCCTTGGGACATAGCAAAGAGAGTACAAAGACAAGATTTCATAACTGTGAGTATTTATGCTTTTAAAAATTAGCTGGGCAGAGCCGGGCGATGGTGGCGCACGCCTTTAATCCCAGCACTTGGGAGGCAGAGGCAGGCGGGTCTCTGTGAGTTCAAGGCCAGCCTGGGCTACCAAGTGAGTTCCAGGAAAGGCAC
>LZPO01008991.1:0-10469 GCA_001675575.1 Neotoma lepida | reverse complement strand
CTCCGTGAGTTCAAGAACAGCCCATCTACATACTGAGCTTCAGGAAAGTCAAAGTCACACGGAGAAACTCTGTCTCGAATCAAAACAAACAAACAAACAAAAAACCCACAAAACTTAAAGAGCTTGGGCTGAAGAGACAGCTCGGTGGTTAAGAGCCCTTGGTTGTTCAATTCCCAGCAACCACATGGCAGCTCACAATTCAATTCTGTCTTCTGGTATGCAGGCATACACGCAGATAAAGCACTTGCATATATAAACTTTTTTTTAACTGAAAAGCTTATAAGTAAATAAAGATGCATCTCAAAGTCATAAAAATAACAAGACAAACTTCAAAGTACTAGTTGAAAAGAAATAAATAAAGATTAGGGAAGAAATTAATAAAATTAAAACTAAAAGAACAATAAATCAATGAAGCAGGGAGGGGTAGGATCTTAAAATTAAAACAAGATCAATAAAACCTTTGACAAACTAACCAAAAGAAATAGACAGAGGACCCAAATTAATAAATTTGGAAATTAGAAGGAATATTATAATAGATCCCAGTAAAATACAAAGGACCATTCAGGAATATAGTCAAAGTTTTCATTCCAAAACCTGGAGAAACTAGAAGAAATGGATAAGTGGCTAGAAAATCAGAGAGACCAAAATTAAATCAAAGGGATATAATTATATAAATTATATTCATAATTTTCTTCTGATAAACAGAAATATAAAAAAATTCTTAACAGAATACATGCAAAGCACATTCAGAATCAAGAACACACTAAAAAGATTCCATATCATGCCTTACTTGGTTTCATTCAATGGATGCAAGGATGGTTCAACATATGCAAATCTATTAATGTAATACATTACATAAATAGACTTAGAAATCATACAATCATCTCAAAAGCCTTTCACAAAATTCAATATCTCTTTGTGACAAAAGCCCCAAGAAAAGTAAGACTAATAGAGACATATCTTAACATAGTAGATAAACATCCATAATAAATGGAGGAAATCCTGAAGGCACTTCTTTTAAAACAGCTGCTATACAAGGGTGTCTACTTCCTGCACTGTTAATAAATGCAGTGCTTGAAGTCTTAGCTAGAGGTATAAAGCAAGATAAAGAAAAGGGGCAATCTCCGATTTTAGTTGTAGTAGTGCTGCTTTTAAGAACTTGGGTGCCCTTGTATTTGTTCCATAAATGTTTAGAATTGCAACATCCTCATGTTGGATTTTTTTCCATTGATGAGTATGTAATCTCCTTCCCATCTGTCTTAGTTAAGGTTTCTGTTACTGTGAAAAGACACCATGACCATGGCAACTCTTAAAAGGAAACATTTAATTTGGGTGGCTCACTTACATTTTCAGAAGTTCAGTCCATTATCATCATGATGGAGAACATGGTACTGTGCACACAGATGTGGTGCTGGAGTAGTAGCCGAGAATCCTACATCTTGCAGTCAACAGGAAGTCAACTGGGACACTGGGCAGTATCCTGAGCATAGGAAGCCTGAAAGCCCACCCCCACAGTGACACACTTCCTTCAACAAGGCTATACCCACTCCAACAAAGCCACACCTCCTAATAGTGACACTCCTTATGAGATTATGGGGGCCAATTACATTCAAACTACCACACTATCTCTGATTATTTTTGGTATGAAGTCTATTTTGTCAGATATAAAACTGGATACTCCAGCAGGATTCTTAGGTCCACTTGCTTGGAACATATTCTACCATCCTTTTACCCTGAAGAGATATCTATCCTTGATGGTTAGGTGTGTTTCTTGGATACAACAGAAAGCTGGATCTTGTTTTCTAACCCAATCTGTTGGTCTGTTGTCTTTTTTTGCGGAGGGGGAAGGGAGTGTTATGAACATTATTATTGAAAGTTAAAGTTATTAATGAACTGTGTTTATTGTGTCCTGTTATATTCTGTTATTGTTATTTGCTGAAAATATTTTCTGAGACTTTGACCTGGGTTTTTAATCTTTCTTTTATTCTTATTATTCATATATTTGGCCTCTTCATAGTATCCAAAATTTCTTGGATGATTTGTGCCTGGATTTTTTTTAGATTTAACATTTTTTTTTGACTGGGGTATCCGTTTTTTATACTTGGTCTTGAATGCCTGAGAGTTTCTTCATTCCATGTCTTGTACTCTCTTGGTGAAGCTTACCTCTGAGGGTTTTGTTTAGCTTCCTCAATTTTTCATTTCCAGTTTTATCTCAGTTTTGATTTTTCTATTTCTACTTTCCTGTCTTGAACTGGTTTTATCATTCCCTCCCACTGTGTTTTCACAGACTTCATTAAGGGATTCATTCACATTCTCTCTGAAGTCCTTAAACATATTCATAATAGCTATTTTGAAGTCCTTGCCTTGTGCTTTAACTGCATTGCATTTTTCAGGTCTACTGTGGTAGGGTTGCTAGGTTCTGGTGGAGACATATTGTCCTGATTGTTATTGACATCTTACACTGGTTCTAGGCATCTGGGATTGGGAAGATTGTAATTCTAGATATTGATATCTGGTTTGGGTGGGTGATTCTGTTGCCTTATTTGGGTCTTACAGAAGTACGGAGACAGAGGGTTGCCTGGTAGAGAATGCTTCTGCAGGTCAGTGGGTAGCAAAGAGGAATAGAGGTGAGCTAAGAGAAAAGACTGAGAGGGGCTTCAGAAAAGAGCTAACAAGATCCTGTTCACACCTAGAGGTATGGTTTATGGGGAGTCAGAAGTGTGGAGAGAAGAGGGAGATCTTTCAAGTAGGTTGTAGTAAGGCAAAGAATTATTTGGAGAGACAGGCATAAAAGGACTAGGAGGATCCTGGGTCTGAACCAAAAGTTGGAATCCCCAGTGAATGAAGTTAATGCATCTCAGGGGGTGGTGTGGTGTGGTGGGGCACCAGTAAGCAGGTTTTTATCAGGCTAAGGGTGAGAATGGAGAGATCATACTGGAGAACATAAATGATAGTGTTATTCACTTACTTGAGTGACTGCCAGGTGTGGCCAATGGACATCCAGAGTAGAAAGTATTTTTAGGTATTGGGGACTCACATGAAGAGAAGACTTTACATGTTCCATGGATTGGCAGGATTAAAATGGCCGTTCTACCAAAAGCAATCTACAAATTCAATTCAATTGTCATCAAAATTCCAACACAATTTTTCACAGTAATTGGAAGGACAATTTTCAGCTTCATATAGAAACACAAAAAAGTCCATGATGGCTAAAACACTTCTGACTAATAAAAAAACTGCTGGAGGTATCACTATCCCTGATCTAAAATTGTACTCCAGAGCTATAGTAATAAAAACAGTGTGATATCAGCATAAAAATATACACATTGATCAATTGGGCTGAATTAAAGACCTAGACATAAGTCCACATACCTATGGAAACCTGATTATTGATTTAAAAGCCAGAAATACACAGTGGGAATAAAAAAGATAACTTCAGCAAATGGTATTGAACAAATTGGCTGGCCACATGTAGATGAATCCAAATAGATCCATATTTATCATGCTGCACAAAACTCAACTCCAAGTGGATTCGGGACCTCAATATAAGTCCAGATAGACTGAATCTGATAGAAGAGAAAGTGGGGAGTAGCTTTTAATTCACTTGCACAGGAAAATACTATGTGAACAGGACACTGACACAGGCACAAAGATCAGCAATTAGTAAATGGGGCTTTATGAAACTAAAAAGATTCTGTATGACAAAAGGCTCCCTCATTTAGACAAATCATTGAGCTACAGAATGGGAAATGATCTTTATCAATTAAACATACAATATAGGGCTAATATCTAAAATCTATAAAGAACTAAAAAATTGGATATCAAGAAAACAAATAATCTAATTAAAAATGGGATACAGATCTAAACAGAGAGTTCTCAAAAGATGAAACATAAATGGCTAAGAAACACTTAGAAATTTTCAACATCCTTAGTCATTAGGAAAACCCAAATTAAACCACTGAGAGATTTCATCTTACACAAGTCATAGTGGCCAAGATTAATAAAATAGATGACAAATCACATTGGTGAGGATGTGGAGTATGGAGAAGAACTATAGGGTAGAAAGAGCCAATGAAAGAGCACCCTGGCCCTGAGACCAGAGCCAAAAAAACACACTTTCTCCTAATCAACTCAGGAATTGAAATCTAACCAGTCCATGAGCACAAAAACCAACCAACCCCAGAGCACAAAAAAGCAACCGATCCCTGAGTTACGAAACCCACAAATCCCTGAGCATGGAATCCAACCAATATCTGAGCTTGTCCCAAGCTCAGCAATTGAGATCCTCCCAATTCCCACCCTGAAATCTCCACCTTAGAAAGCTCTGCCTCTAAGAAACTCTGTATGAGCCCTGTACCTGTTCAGTTTGGGGCTGCCCCTTTCCACCCTGGCAGAGGCAGCCACTCTCCAAGATTCCTCCCTCCCAATAAATCTCTTGAGTGAGGTTTGTTGTAATGACTTTCTTTCACCAAGGCAGAGAAGAGCAGAGCAGAGATGTAGCAATTTTCACCAAAGCAGAGCTGTAATGTCTCTCTCCAGAGGGGAGCAGGAGCAGAGCAGAACCTTAACACATTGACTGGGGAAACTTTCCCTTGTTGGAGCGGAGTCGTTACACTCTGAGGAAGCTGAGCAGAGCTGTAACATTTCTCCAGAGCAGAGTAGAGCAAAGTTATAACAACGTCACTGGGGAAACCCTCCCCTGCTGAAACAGAGTTGTTGCACACTTGCATTTAGGGAAACCTTTCTTGGAGCAAGGACTGTCAACACTTTGCTGGGGAAACCATCCCCCACCTTAACAGAGCTGTAACACTTCTGTTGGGATACCTTTCCCTTCCAAGCTGTAGGTACTCCTTGGCTTCTGACTGCCAGGATATCTTTCTTTTCAGAGCTATAAAACTTCAAGAACATTCATTCATTGCTGGTGGAAGCACAAACTTGTATAGCCAGTATAGAAATCAGTGTGGCAGTTTCTCAGGAAGATGGCAATCAGTGTCCCTCAAGACCCAGCTATATCACTCTTAGGCAAATACTCAAAGGACACTTCATCCAAAGACAGTTTCTCAACCATGTTCTTTGCTGTTCTATTTATAATGTCCAGACATTATAAACAGTCTGGATGTCCATCAGCAGTTGAATGGATGAAGTGTTTTTAAAAAATGTTTTTAAATGAAATTTTCAGGTAAATGGATGGAGTTAAGAAAAAAAAAATATCCTGAGTAAAGTAATCCAGACACAAAAGACAAATATAGTATGTATATTTGCTGATACATGGGTGTTATCTTTAAAGCCTTCAATAAGCATGTACAATCCCTATAACCACAGAGTTGGGTATAGAGTAAGGACTCAAGTAAGAGGAAATGCAATGTATAGTTATGGAGAGATGGAGGAGGGCCGATGAAAACAGAAACAATGAGGGGAGGGAAGGGGAAGAGGGAGGGAACTTTAGGAAGGACAGCTAAAACTAAGTGCCATCTTCAGGGTCATGTAGAAACCTGGTACAGCAGAAGCTTCTTTTTTTGTTATTTGTTCTGCTTTTCTTGACAGGTTTTCTCTGTAGCTCAGGCTGTCCTGGAACTGCTGTATAGACAAGTCTGGTCTTGAACTCAGGGATCTGCCTGTCTCTGCCTCCCAAGAGCTAGGATTAAAGGCATGTGCCACCATACCTGGCTCTAAGCTTCTTAATATTTATACCTATGTGAAAGAAATCCAAATGGAATCACCAAGACACAGAGAGACAAAGCTTGAACTAGAAAAATTTCACAATCTATTGAAACCTCCAGCATCAAGAATGGCTTACATCTTCTTGAGTTGTTGGTTAAAGGAGTCCCATGGAAATCCCCATACAACTCCAACTATTGCCAAGGCTATTTGTTGTTCTCCATAAACTGATTGTAAACCTGCTCTTATTGCTGAGAAGAACACCTTCATATATTATTTAACGTGGAAAAGTTAATCTAGGGCCTAAATAGAGCCTTCTCCCCTATGGAATAGTGTTCACAGTACTGGAAGGTACTCTGCACATTACCAAAGGAGAAAAGTAAATATTAACCCAGCTATATACCCTTCAATCTACAATTGGGACCTGCCTACATGACACACTGGTGCAATAGTGGCACAAAAGTTGTAGGAGTAACCAATCATTATGTGATTGGATTTAATGACCACTCCGTGAGATGGAATCCATGCCTGATATTTTTTGGGTAGCCAAAAACCTGGAATCAGATAGGATATGGAGCTAGGGGAAAACTAAATAGTATTGTTCTTCTGAAGAAATGTATCAATAGAATGACTGTCATCTATAGCCATAGATCAGTGTCTCACTCGGCCATCATCAGAAAAGCTCCCACCTGCAGTAAATTGGAACAAATACAGAGATCAATGGCTGGACAATTTATAGAGACTTTGGAATACCCAATCCCAAATGGGAGGTTTCCATTAAATCTCTCCCCTCTAGTCTCAGTGAACTTTGAGGAAGGGGAAGCAGAAAGATTTTAAGAGCCAGAGAAGATGGAGGATACCAAGGAAGCTATGCCTTCCAGACACAACATGACTGATGCACATATGAACTCACAGAAACTGTGGCAGCATGCACAGGGTCTGTGCATTTCTAAGCCAGATTGGGTCCCAGCACAAAGCGGGAGAAGTGGACATAGTCTCCCATATCTAGCTCAGCAGCTACCTCCAATTAACAATCTCTCACAAAAGAAAAATTAGTTTTGTCCAGTGGGATCTCACTGGGCATACAAATCATACAAACCCTGGCAAGCCCCATGCCCAGCAGTAGACAACCAACTCAAATGAACACAATTATATTCTGGGAGAATTTTTGTCTCAAAGCTTTGTCTGTTTTTATTGTTACTGCTTATGAATTATGGTTTCTGAAAAAGAAAGAGACAGAGGAACAAAGAAAACAAAAAGGAAAGGAAAAGTACAAAAAGGAAAGGAGCAAGGAGGGGCTAGATACACGGCTCAATGGTTAACAACACAGACTGACCTTCCAGAGGACCCAGGTTCGATTCCCACCACCCAAAACTATCTGTAACCACAGTCCTAGGGGATCCAATACCTTATTCTGGCCTCATAGACTTCTGCATACATGTAGTGCATTTATTCACATGCAGGCAATGCACCCATACTCACAAAATGAATAAATATTGTTTTTAAAAGAGGTATACGTCATAATCTTATACTTAAAAAACTAAAGATTTCACCAGAAAGCACTTAGGATGTGATGAATGCTTTCATCAAAGTAGCCAGATGCAAAATCAACATATAAAACAAATAGCTCTCATATACAATTATGAAAGAACTCAGGAAACAACCACATTCACAATAGCTTCAAAATACCAGGGAATAACTATAAGCCAGAATAGAAAAGGTCCCCACAGTGAAAACAATGGAAAGCTGAATTGGGGATGGTACAGGAAGATGGAAAGACTTCAGATGCCCATGGCTTGTTAGTCTGCTTTGAAAGGGGGTGTATTAGAAAAGGTAAGGGAAGCTGGGCGGTGGTGGCAAACGCCTTTAATCCCAGCACTCAGGAGGCAGAGGCAGGCGGATCTCGTGAGTTCGTGGCCAGCCTGGGCTACCGAGTGAGTTCCAGGTAAAGGCGAAAGCTACACAGAGAAACCCTGTCTCGAAAAAATAAAAATAAAAAAAAAGAAAAGAAAAAGAAAAGGTAAGGGTGTGAACAGTAGGAAAAATATTCACTCCAGTGAATTCTTTTTTTCTCAGGAATTGTACAAAGGGAAGAGAGGTAGATACCACCGAGGTAAGTGTACTGAATGAGTCCCTTTCAAAGGGTTTCTACTTCAGTGGGCCTGGGGACTGTTACACACTGAGGTTGGAAATGACTTCACAAAACCACCATGAGAAATCTGCAAATATGATTAGGAGTCTGTTTTCTTCCAAGAGAACGTTTAGTATTATTAATATTTTTCTTCTACTCCTTCATTAATCATAGCTCTTACCTTTAATCCAAGTCAGAGTACATAAATTAACATTTTTAACAGTATAGTTCTTAAATCTTCTGGAAAACATATTTGAAGGGAAAAGATTCATCTGCCACCCAGACNTATTGGGCAGCATCTCTGGCCTTGGTGCCTGGAAATCTACATTTGACATACTGCAGGCCTGTGGTTGCCTGAAGACCGAAGCTCAAACAGCTGAGCTCATGTCTAGGCTAGCCAGTTTCATGTGTGACTCTTCACCCACATCCTGTTTTAACCAGTGGATCTGTCTAGTTTGTAAGCAGATTAAGAATGCAGTATACTGTGGTAAGGAAATAACAATCAGCTCTTCAAATACAGCTCATTGAGACAAGAATCTCAACCATTGTCATCATCCATGCTCTTCATCTTTTTACTTTAAAAGAATTTCAACATTTCCATTAACCTCAATTTTTTAATGGCAAAAATGATAGTTACTATGGTAAAATAGTTTTTATAAAAGGGAATGCATGTTCTGGTCAGCTAATTTCTTTCTTATTTTCTCTCTCTGAAAAAGGAATAAAGTTGAGAGACATATCAACCCAATTAATTAACTTCTGGACATTTTAAGACAAAATAATTACAAAAAAGTCATCTTCCAGTTGAAGAGAGACCATGCATCTCTTCCTTTTCCTCTGTGCATTGGTGTTCTGAGAGTTGGTTCGTCCAAGTTGATTTAATATCACAGTTCAAGGAGAGTTCTTGTCTTTCTTACCTGAAAAGTTTATGTAGAGCAGTGACTACATTTCTAAATCCAGGATAAACTAGGGCATTTTAGAGTAGATCATATTCCATCAGGTGTAAGTACCAGATTTCAAAGGATCAATTCTTCTGTTGATGGACACTCAAACTACTTCCATACTATAGATACTGTAATGCAGTAGTGAACTTGGGCATGCCGACATTTCATTGGTAAGCTGATAAAAATTGTTCTAGGTCATGACTTAGATATAACATTGAGTCATAGGATAACCCCGTTTTGAGTTTGTTGAGGAACTTCGATGCTATTTCCAGAATGACGGAACTAAACTTTCCACACCACCAGCAATATGTAAGGAAGGACAATTTCCTTTTCTCTATATCCTGCCAACATTTGCTATCTTTTATCATTTTTCAGAATGAACTAATGGTAATACCATAATTCCTTGTGGTGGTTTTAATTTGCATTTCTCTCATGATTAGAAAAGCTGAACATATTTTCCATGTATCTGTGGCTATTTGTATGACTTCTTTTGTGTAATACCTATTTGAGTCCTTTCCCCATTAAAAACAGGATTCATTACTTACTATTGAATAGTTTGCATTCCTTGTCTATTCTGGGTTTTAGGCCCCTTACCTGATGTGTAATTCATAAAAAATTTTCCCCTAACACGTTTTCTCTTTACTTTATTCCCATGCTGTGTAGAAGCCTTATAGTTTGATATAACCTATGTGGGGCTTACTTTTTTATTACCTGTATTTTTGGTATCAGCTTCACGAAATCTGAGTTACATCTCTGGGGCCTGAGTAAAGTTGTGGTCCGCTGAGGAGCTTTGTTAAATAAATGTTTTAGTTATCATCTAAAATATTGAGTTTCATTATGATATTTGTATACACACACACACAAACACGCACACACACAACTGCATCTTCTTCATTTTACCCACCCTTCCTACTGCCCTTCATTGTTTTTACTCTCCTTTCTCCTATGTATCCTTACTTTCCTATCTCCTAGTCTTCCTTCCCTGAAAAGTAATCATTTGCTTTCCTGTTACATGCAAATGTGTATGAATAAATATACATATTTAAATCTAGATTCTGCATCTTAGAGAAAAGTGATATATTAAGTTTTTGCCCCATTGCTCTGTGTTACCCTGCCTTGCCCTTCCATTTAGACCTCTTTCCCCAGGCTCATATTTCCTCTTCTACATTCATGCCCTATAAAGCTGTCGAGGACATATGTGATAGCTGTCCTTCTGCACCTGGCTTCTTTCACTTAACATCCACTGAATAAATGTCTCACATTTTCTATCCATTCATCTGTTGGTGGACATATAGGCTGATCCCACATCTAGAGTGATGTGAATTATGCAGTAATAAATGTGGACGTGCAAGTAACTCTGTGGTGTGCAGACTCACATTCTTACTGGTGTATATCCAGGTAGGGAATAGCTGGACCATATGATAGTTGTATTTTATTTTTCTAAGGAATTTGCATTCTAGTTTTTATAACAGCACTGCAAGTTTGTCCTCCCACCAGTAGAATCTCTCATTTCCACTTGCCAGCCTTTATTGTGATGGTTTTTTTGTTGTTGGCTATTCTAAATTACCCTGCCCTCATGGATAAACATTGGGCATTTTAATCAAAATTTAACTAACATGTATTCTTTTGAAAACTATTCATTTGCCCTTTTGATGGGATTGTCTTTCTAAAAATGTGTTGCTCTGATTGGTTGATAAATAAAGCTGTTTGGCCAATGGTGAGGCAGAATAAGGTTAGGC